>JAQGAO010002299.1:0-20191 GCA_034697705.1 Ommatoiulus sabulosus | reverse complement strand
TGAGTATAGTCATAATTGATGTATTAAAAAAATTAATCATATTTTTAAATTTTTTTCTATATATTGAAAACCTGTCAACATTGAAAGAATTTTACCGTCCCTGAGGTGAGGGGTTCAACGTACACAGGGTTCACTGTATTTCGTTGATTCCAATTCAGGGTCTATTTTGTAATATTTTACATTATTTCTTGACTAACCTCAACTTTCTCGTGCTCGCCGCATTTGTTCGCCAGGCAGCAGCAAATCTCCTGAAAATTGCCCAATATGTCTTCGCGGACCACGCGGTTCTCCGGTACTAAGCCCGTAAGGACGTTCATCCTCTCTTTTTTGAAGTTCCTCACGGAGGGTATAGAATGGTCTTCGTGATATCCGTAGGTATAATCCCCTGGAAACCGCCAGTCGTTGATGAAGAACAACAACTTGGAGAAGAGACAGCGGTCGTCCTGCTCGCTGACCGCCTTAGCACTCGCAATGGTCATCTGCAGGAACTGGAGCATGTCCTCAGAAAACCCGTTTTTGACATGATAGATCATGACGGAGGCGAATATGCAGCCGAAGGCGAAGATCAATGCGTTTTCCATGCTGGTGATGGTGCCGTCCAGGTTGCCATGAACGGACATTAGCAGAACTGCTGCGCTTCGGCCGTTGTGGCTCGCCGTCAAGGGCTCTGGCCACATTAGGATTTCATTGGGTTGATTAGCAGAATTTTTCCATAATAATTCCGACATCTGGATCCGATGAGAACTGACTTCATCACCAGCGTCCTGTGCTACCAGAGAGCTCAAGAGGCGATTGGTGATTTTGGATTTGCCACTCTGCAAGGGACCACCGACTGTCACCACTGCCACCGGATGGGCACCCACTTTGTCCAAGATTTTTCCAATAACGTCAATGTCCACTTTCAAACGGCCGCTTTCGATTCTAGCTATTTGAACGGCCATTTCGGAAGTCAGATATACCTCGTGGACTTCCAGTAACATGTACAATGTAGCTGCACGGTGATTTGGCTCTTTTGAAAGACGTTGAATTTTCTCATTCGAATAGGTCAATGCGTGCAAATACCCATGCACCTTTTGAACGTTTTTTACTTCTTACTAAATCAAGCTTCATTTCTGCGAACGGCTCGGTCTCTGTTGGCCATTTGATTGGTCGTTAAAAACGCGTGGGCGGCTTTTATTCTACCTGAGTGCTGATACAGAAAACATGCTGTATGACATGTATTTTTTTTTACCGAGGGATTGTTTCAGCGGATTTTCTAAAAAAACAAAAATTATATTTAGAGATGCATGCATTTTCTTGTTTTTAAATTTTGTGGATATATGTTTTGGAATACATATTTTAGATTGAAAACAATCACGCGGACTTCTGTCTGCCTTCCCAAAGTTTTAATTTGTGAAAATAAAATGCTTTTCTTGTTCAGTTCATATTTTGCTTTGTGATGAATCATTACACGCGTCTTGTTTCTAGTTAAAAATATGGGGAAATTAATAACAGTCTTTTAAAAATACAATATACTAAAAATAATGAAATGTTTAAAATAACATAGAAAAATATCTTGGGAATTCTGCTTGCAATAATGCAATTGCTAACCATTTGATGCATACGAGCGGCTATAGCACAAATTGTCGAAAAAAAGAAGAAAAAAAAGTAACTTGTGCTTTGTTTAAGTTCGTTACGCTCACAGGAGCTGTACGGGAAAACTAAATCTGATGAGATATTTTGCATTTGATTGGCAATCATTTTAGAGAGTATACAGCGATCTTCTCAATGGAATATTGAACGTCTGACGAAGATGAAGAAAAGGCTGATCATTAGAACTCCAATCAGAACGGCAATCAGATTGATCAATATTGTTTTGTTGTTAAATTCGTAAGGCTCATCTTCAGTTTTGCGCTGCAGGGCCATTCCTCTGCGAGGTCCTTGTGGTGGCGATGCCGGAGGTGCTCGCTTTTTCTCAATTCTACTAGGAGATTCTCCTAATTTGTCATACAGCACGTTTTTGTACTTCTGCAGAATTGCCTGGGGCACGGCCATGGTCAAGCATTCGAACATGGCTACTGCTTCCAGCTTCTTGCGAGCTTTTATATAGTGGTAATTCTCCATTGACAGGCTGGCGTTTAAGATCTCCTTGTTGAAGAAGCTGAGGGTCAGTGAGAGAGCCGTTGCGATGGGCAACCCACCAGGGTCTTTTATCTGCGTTAGGAAAGTGGGGATTTCGGATTTGCTGAACGCCTCAGCCCAATTCTGCACATAATTATTCAACACGGTACCGGTCACTTCCACGCCATTGACCGTCTTCTTAATGCTGTCATAGCCTTCGATTGAAATCCACCCTTCCAAGGCAGCGAGTGGCCCCGCATCCTACACAATGAAGTAATAACGAATTGATACGGGTTTAAGAGTACTGGCATAAGTTTAGGGTAGTCTACTGTACCTCTAATAATGAATTACGCGCATTGATCATCGAATTTAAAAATCTTCCGACCGTTTTCTGCTACGTTTTTTTTTTTTAAAACTCGGTGTTGCTATTTGTTTTTGAATTACATGTATTTCCAAATTTATTTCAGTTTCTTTAGATCTGCCGTTGACTGTTGGGACACTGATCGCAACTGCAACGAAAATATTGGAGCAAAACGAAGATAAACACGTAGCGTGCGAATTGATTATTTACCAATTTGAGATAGTCGGCTATGATGGACTATCAGAGATATGAAAGCTTCAACTTGAGCTTCAAGTGCCTTTCTTAGTTTAGAGACTTCGTGTTAGTTTGCAATGTCCCAGTAATTGGCCAGTCAATATGAGCAGATGCTGGTAGAAGCGTGGTATAGAAAAGCGTTAAAAAAAATTTTTCTCACTTCCTAAATTTACATACAGTATATATATATTGTATACCTACAATTGTCAAATTGCATCTTGATCTTTAACGTGCCCAAAAAGCAGGGCCAGCCGTCAAAAAAGTGGAACAAAACAAACCTTTCCTGCATGACTTACCTCGATTTTCTCGTCATCTCCGAAATTGTCTGTCAGGTAACAAGATACATTGTTGAAGTTGTACAGGATTAATTCACGGGCCGTACTGTTCTCCGGCCTTATTCCGGTTAGATCGCTCAACTTCTCCTTTTTAAAGTTCCTCAAGGACGGCTGATAATCATCATCGTGATATCCGTAGCCGAAGTCTCCCGAATACGGCCAACCGTTGATTACAAATATCAGTTTGGCGAAGGAACGACAACCATCGCACTGAGAACTGACCTCTTTGGCGGACACAATGGTCATATGCAGGAAGTGTAGCATGGCATCGGAAAGGCCGTCTTTGATGTGGTAGAGCATGACGGAGGAGAGTAAACAGCCAAAGGTAAAGATCAATGCGTTTTCCATGGTGGTGATGGTGCCGTCCAGGTTGCCGTGAACGGACATTAGCAGAATTGCTGAGCCGTCGAGGTCTGCCAGAAAGGGCTCTGGCCACATTAGGATTTCGTTGGCTCGATCATCAGAGTTTTTCCAGTGAATTTCCGGAATCTCTACCTTACGAAAACGGCCTTCATCGCCAGTCTTCCGTGCTGTCAACGAGCGCAAGAGGTTGTTGATGATTTTGGATTTGCCGCTCTGCAATGGTCCACTAACAGTTACAACTGCCACTGGATTGTCACCCACTTTTTCCAAGATTTTTCCGATCGCGCAAGTGTCCACATTAAAAAAACCGTGTTCGATCTTGGCTATTTGAACGGCCATATTAAGTCAGTTTTGTAGAGCGTATTGGGGCGCGTGTTTATCGAAAGGAACCCTGCAAGAGTTGAATTTTAGTATTCCAATGTACAGTAGTGTCGTGCAAATACTGAACTATTCGGTCTCGTTTGGTCTATACATGTGTACATGTATACATAGCAGTAAGAAGGAGAAGCAAGAGTGTCCACGGAGCTTTTCAGAGAGATGAAGTTTCCACCGTTTTTAGAAAACCACAGATGTTTTGAAATGTCGTGTTTTTATTGTCTAAAGCTATGTTTGGAATGCAGAATCACGCCAATGAAAACACAGCACGTGGTCATCTGTCTTTATTTAATATTTCAAATTTGGGATTAAACCTGACCGATGATCGGAGCCATGTTCACGGACATTGTTCATTGCCAACGTTACGAAAATGAAATCATTAGGTGCAGGCTACATTAATTCCGAATGACTTGATTTAGTACGAACAAACATACAATACATGTACAGCACGTTTTTTTGTTAGTTTATAAAAGGTTTTAAGCTTAGGTAAGCCTGCTTTCTATTTGTTCAAGGTTATTCAAAGCCAAAATAAAATAATTAACTGTACCATCGATTCCTAAAAAAAAAAGTTCCTAGAGCTTTCCTGCAGTGTAGCGGTGTTATGCATGGGTGCATATATACAAGAAGCCCAGAAGTTATTTTTTGTGGCGATCGATAATTAAATGCTGCAAATGGAGCCATTAAAATAATACATGTATTTCGACGCCCTACAACTTTGTAATTGACTTTTTCTTCGTAGCTACTACCGCTTAAGACATAGGACCTAGAGGCCCTTAAAATGGGCCTTGGGGCCAAATGGTTTGGGGAGGTGGGGGGGGGGGAGGGAGGGAACCGACTTTTTACACACGCTGTATAAAATTAGAATTTGCTTGAATCTTATCGCAAATAATTGCTGTTCAGTTTAATTAAGTTTTAATTGGTACTATGTATATACTGTCATTAATTTAAATTTAGAATAATCTTCATTAACTTTAATTGATTCTTAATAATTTCTAATTGACGTTCTTAAAATTAAACCAACTTGAGTAACTCATTTTAAATCATTGATACAGTATGAATTTTAATTAAGTTTGAATGCTTATTAATCAACGTCAATAATGCAAATTACCATGAATCTTAATTTTAATCGTTTTTGAATAATTGCTAATGAATTTTACAATAATTTAATTTTATGTAATTAAAAATAATTTCATTTAATATAATTACAAGTAATTTACTTTAAATAAAAATAATTTAATCATTTAATTTTAAAAAAAATGCAATTACATTATTTTTTAATTAAATTAAATTAAACTTTAATTCGATTTTAATTGTTTTAATTTTTAATTCAGTTTAAATAAGTATTGATAAATTTTATTATTTTCGTTAATTTCTAATCAAATATTCTACAAAATTAAACACATTATGCTTTTGTTTAAACGTGAGCTACCTGCAAGTAGCTCCTTTGTACTTTTTTTGTATTGTACAGTACCTGTATATGAAAGTTTACTGGAGGGTTCATTACCGATGTATTAACCGATGATTAAAGTCTGCTGGCATAAAGCCACTTTTCAAAGGGTTATTCCCGTTAATTAATATCTTAAATTCTTTCGGTGAGAGGAAAATATAAAAAAGACAGGTTAATATAAATTGGTAGTGACAATTTTCAGTCTCGCTTTTTAATAACATAAATAACGCCATAAAAATGTCATCTTATCACGACATAACTAATGATGTATTGGGGAAGAGGAAATGGAAGTTCCAAAGTCATTTTGAAGTTAATTAAGGGCAGCCTTTAAGAGTAGTGGAGACTATGTGGGCAAAAATCTTGTAATATGATTAAATATTCGAAAGGAATACAGTAATGTATACATACAATGCGGTATTTTGCATATTGTATTTTCTGTATATTTTATAATTACACGGGTACATCTTAGGTCCACTAATTTTGAAATTTTTAAACTTTTTCATGAAAACCAAACAAGTAATGATCGATGCAATTATTTTCATACTTGAATTTTATAGTAAACGCCGATAAAACTACATGTTCTACGTCGGCTGAACGTGTTTTGCACAAAATTACGTTATTTTGTACAGGGAACGAAATTTGTTTTATTTGTACATTGATTTAAAAAAGTAACTAGAATCTTTCAGATTTATGCATGTATATGTGTATTTTATTTCTTTAATCTAAAATCATAAATTTCACACGTTTTCTCGGTTGTAAAAAATAAGTAAATATACACACGTGTGTAATTTTCCAAGGAAGTTTTTCAACCAATATTTTCTAACTATATATTTATTATATACAGAACAAAATTATTAGGATAAATAATTATAGAAATGTTCGTTTGTCCAGGTTTCCCAGCACGACATTCTCTTACCGCGACGTCAGGATGTATGCACTATGCTATTTGTTGGTGTGCCAATAATTGCCAATGTGTTTGTTTGAACACATGTGCAATCATGTGTACTTTTAATTACCATGCACTGCATTTTACAAATATTATATTATAAAATCAGTTTGGGAAAAATTACACTGATATTTAATGGATGTGAAAGTTTATTGTTTTGTCCGTGTTTAATAAAAAAAATCTAAACCACGTGAATAAAATAATTGAACTTTGAAAAAAATGTGTTACTTTCTGAATGAATCAATTATAGAGGTTAGTGTATATAATTTCAGCCTTTCATCCTAGTATCGCAGTTGGTTGTTTATTTCTTTTAGTAACAGTTTTTCTGCACAGAAAATGTAATACATTATAATAATAGACATGTATACATGTAGGCCTACGGTATAATAAGATATAATAAAGAAAATACAAGTTTAATCACATTGAACATAAGTTAAGGGTATGCTGAAGTGCACATGCAACGTTGTGGAAACGGAGGTTGAATTTCTCATAATTATGTTGCTGACAAAACTCACAAATTAAGCTAAACAAGAGCAACTGTACATGCATTTCCAAGTTATGTATAGTATATGTTACAAATGATGATTTAACGATGCTGATCTACATGTACTGTATATATCTGCCAAAATATAATCGACGACATGCAGTATCATTATTACTGAACATTACATGTTGCACTTTTCGATCATCTACAGTTTTCTTACATTTATTTGTGAGTTGTTCAGATAAAACTGCAGAATGTTGCTTTGTAACAAGCAGGCTTTTTAAAGTTGATGTAATGTCAGGAAAGCTGCAATTACACCGCAGATGAAAGACTGCATAAGTAAAATAGATCTTCAGAAAGAATTCCACAAAGAATGTGAATACTTCGTTTCACAAAAGCTCTGCAGCACTGAAGAATTACCGCGATATTGTAGGCCTATAGATTTGAAAACTGCAATTTGTCATTTGACAACATCGTGTTCGTCTGGACCCTTTCAAAGCGTGCAATCCCTGCTCTTGAAAACAGCAGTTTTAAATTGAAACATTTGGACAAATCGTGGTGGAGAAGCTTAATTCACCTGAACGTTTTCTGCAGCTCTTCGAGCGACTTGCCCTTCGTCTCTGGCACGACGAACACGATGAAGGGCAGGGATAAGGCACAGAACCCAGCAAATATCCAGTAGCCACCGTAGGCGTGAATGGCATTGGTGATGTTGATGAAGAACTTGGTCACAACAAAGCACAGTGTCCAGTTAAAGGCGGTGGAAATGCCACTGGCCACTCCTTTTGCCCTTAAGGGGAAAAGCTCGGACATGATGAGCCACGGAATGGGGCCGAATGCAACGTTGAAACCGCAGTTAAAAACCATCATGCAGAGCAGGGGCAGCCAGGCTAAGGAGCCTGTAGCAAAATGTTCGTCCGCCTCCAGCATGTAGAAGAACGCCCCCATAGCAGCCATGGTGAGGGTCATCACTAGGCCGGACACCAGGAGAAGCACCTTTCGTCCAACGCGGTCGGACACTGACACGGACACCAGCGTTCCGACAATGCCCACGACCCCGACGGCGATTGTCTGAAGGTTGGCATCCCAGCGACTTTTAGACTTTTGGAAGATCTGCACCGTGAACACCACGAAGACATTGACGCCGGAGAACTGCTGGAAAACCATAAGTCCGAGACAGACCAACAGAGGTTTTAGCAACTGGGGCTGTAGAAATTCCCGCGGAGAGGCTTTGTCCATCGTGTTCTTCAGAGACTCTTGCAGTCTCTCGAGCTCTTGTCGAAGATCAGCGTCCTCGCCCCGCAGCCATCGAAGGGCGAACTCCGCGTCGTCCTTCCGTCCGACGGACAGCAGCCATCTCGGTGTTTCTGGAACGAAGGCGAGGGTGATGACCAGTACCAAATTCACAGCCAGGCAGGCGACGGCCAGCCAGGTCCAAGGCAGGAAGGCGCCCAGAATATAGACGAACAGGATGCCGGAGCACACGGCGAGCTGGTGGCAGGAACCCATCAGTCCTCGGATGGATGTTGGAGCAATCTCACCTACATAGTTGGGGCAGATGACAGAGTAGAAGCCGACACCCACGCCGGTCAGAGCGCGGCCCACCATCATACATGGGAAGTTTGGCGAAGCCACGATGATCACCCAGGACAGCGCAAACGGTCCCGCACATGACATCAGGGCTAGTTTCCGCCCAATCTTGTCCATAAGTGGCCCGCCAGCGAAACCGCCCAATATGGCTGCTAAGGCGCAAATGGCTACCCAAGAAGTCTGCTCGGCGTTCATGTGAAAGGGGTTAGGATTCTTGTTCAGGTTGGGTATGGCTGGAGATGCGTATGCCACCGTTGATCCAATGGCAAACGACCCTAGGCAAATGGTTAATCCACCCAACACTGATTTGTACAAGTTTTCTTTCTTCGCTGCATTGGTGGAATCTACAGAATGTACCTTGCGTGTACCTTGAAATTTCCCTAGTTGACCGTTGTTTGGTAGTTGTAGGTCCACTGATGGATGGCTATTGCTTAGTTGCTGATTGCCTGCTGGATAGTCGCTGTTTAGGCATCCGAGGATCAATGGATGACCGTTGCTTGAAAGTTGATGTACCTGGCCGTTGCTTGGACCTCGGTGATCTTCATGATGGTCGTGGCTTGAAATTTGGTAGTTTATTAAATGAACATTGGCTGGCCTTTCGGGCAATTCTATCGTGTAGCATGTCTGAACTTGCTTAGCTCTTGAAACGCCGGTCATTATTCACCTTGTCGAACGCTGCACTATAGTTATGGTTGTGTCAGGGTCAGAACCCTGCCTTAATGCCTTGATGACTTAACTCGGTTTGAGTTTTTGATGGCGTCGAGTCGTGTCCTCTGGATGTTTTTCACGCAATCCTGATGGCAACACCGAAATGTGCTTAGCTGAACGTTTATGACAATTATAAGATTATTTAATGACAGCTCATCATGATTTTCGTGAAGTTCAAATTATTGCCTGGCTTAGGACATGCAGCCATAATGCCAATAATCTGAATCGCAAGTATACAAAAGGATTCTTTTGAATATAGAGTTCTAGTACAATTTTGGAGTAAAAATCCGGGGTGAATTACACCGCATGACCACTTTCCAAGTGTTTAACATAGTTCTAAATTACTCTATCAAAACAGCAAATTTCAAAAAGCAATGCAAGTCCGAAACAAAACTGGAGTGTTCGAAATCATCAGTATAATAAAGCATTCAAGGACGAAATGTTCCATGACTGGCGATCAATCACATCAGAGCAATTATTATGGTGCAAACACTTGCCCACTTAGTAGGGCTGATGCACATGTTCAATTAACGAATCACATATAATCGGCCCGGAGGAAAAAATCCTGTAAGAATCGAGAGTAGTTACCGATTCGTAGAACAGCAGAAAAGGCGGTTTCAAGAAACCTTTGATGAAATTTTAAAAAGGATTATGCTTTTATTGGCGTCAAAACGTATTTGCAAGGATACCATGTATTTCTTCAAGCATGACCAACATTTTTTCATTTTTTTGTCCAAACTAAAGTAATTCCCAGATTACCAGGCTTCATTTTAACGATTAATCAAGGCAACCTTTGCTGGCCATGACTGTGCTTCAAAAATTAATTGCATGTCAGTCTTCAGATGAAAAGGATAAGCCACACGGCCAAGGGTATACCACACCTGTAAATGTCCAATCATTGAGCAATACTGTCAGAATTCATGTCTTCATGCTAATTATGGCACAAATGAACATATGGTCAGAATAACGCCGTCTGTATGTAACAGGAACGGACAATATAAATAAAACAATAACAGAAATGCATGTACAGGTAGGCCTACACGCATGTTACTGCTGTGTAATACTGCCATTAAAAATATTATGTAAAGTTTCATTTTGCCTAGAAACATTTAAAAAAAGTAATACTTGATTCCTACTATAAACTTTAGTCCTTTGGTACTTTCTTTGTGGTAAATTAATTTCCCAGTTGAAATAAATTCTTTAAAATTGCGATACTCTTTCTTCCCAATTTTTTCAATTTATTTTTCAAGCAACACCTACATGTATAGCGGTAATTTCTGCCCAAGATGATTAAAGTTGGGAGTTAACTTCTTGGCAATGTACTAGCATTATCACACACTATCAATTACATTTATTCTTTAAAGTAATGTAAATCGGCAGTCCTATTTATTTCTTTAAACTTACGTGCTAAAATACATGTAGATTTCATTATTAAGTGTGGGGATGTGAAATTTCACAACATGCGTTTCGAAGGATTACATGTAGCTTAGTGCCGAATTATAGTATACTGGTCAATTTTAGTTCTAAAATTGCGAATATGCAATCCTATAAAATTTTAAAAATACACTGCAAGTACGGTACATGTTTAAAGAAAGCATTTTCATCTACAATTTATCATTATCGTTAAAATTAAAGAATAGTATATAAGATATTCTTAGAAACAATTTGAAAAATAAAGTTTGCGTCTTTATGATAATTACCTACATGTATAACAATATTGTATTATTTTCAAACAAAATACTAGTATTTGGTTTTATAACGTTTAAACAGCCAATTATGTTCTTGTTAATTCGAAATATTTTTGCTGGAGCACGTAACATACATGTAATGATGGAGCAGCTGCTTTTTAACGCAACTTGTTGCGTAGCAGCTGCTCCAGCAGCACACAATAAAAAATACAAAAAATCCGAAACCCCTTGATTTCTGCAAATTCATACTCATTTTAATTCATAGTAAATTAAATAAAGCTATGGCTGAATGCATCGTTCCGGGTTTTCGACGATGACCTTATGAACTTGAAAATCACCAAGTCTTATTGCGGTAGGCGGAGGTCCCCGAGTTTAAACACGGGCTTTATTTACTGAAAACTTCTTCTGCAATTCCTCCAGCGATTTACCCTTCGTCTCTGGCACAAAAAGGACAATAAAGGGCAAAGAGAGGGCGCAGAATCCGGCGCAGATCCAGTAACCACCATGTTGCTGAATCACGTTGGTAATGTCCACGAAAAACTTCGTCATCGCGAATGCCAGCAGCCGGTTGAAAGCTGTGGAGATGCCACTGGCTAACCCTTTGGCCCTCAGTGGGAAAAGCTCGGACATGATCAGCCACGGGATGGGTCCAAAGGCAACGTTAAAGCCAAAGTTGAACATCACCAGACACACTATAGGAAGCCAGGACAGAGTGCTGATTGCAAACTCCTGGTCAACTTGCAGGAAGTAAAAGAACGCACCTATGCCTCCCATGGTGATGGTCATCACTAGTCCAGAAAGCAGTAGCAGCACCTTGCGGCCAGCGCAGTCGGACACCAACACAGAGACCAGCGTTCCGACGATGCCTACCACCGCAACTACGCTGGCCTGCACATGGACGTCCAAGCTGCTCTTTGACATCTGGAAAATCTGCACCGTGTACACCATAATGATGTTGGTCCCAGAGCACTGCTGAAAGACCATCAGCCCAAGGCTGATCAATAAGGGCTTCAGCAAGTGTGGCTGTAGAAACTCTCTTGGGGTGGCCTTATCTCGTGAGGTCCTCAGAGACTCTTGGAGGTCTTTGAACTCTTCCTGGTGTTGAGATCCGTCGCCTCGCAACCACTTGAGAGCAAGTTCTGCGTCTTCCCTGCGGCCCACGGATAGAAGCCATCGCGGCGTTTCTGGCACAAAGGGTAGCGCGACGACAAGCACTAGGTTCAGTGCGGAGCATGCAATAGCCAGCCACGTCCAAGATAGGAAGGCGCCAAAGACGTAGGCGTACAAGACCCCGGCGCAAATGGAGAGCTGGTGACAGGAGCCCATCAGGCCCCGGATAGAGGCAGGGGCCACTTCCCCCACGTAATTGGGACAGATGACTGAATACACGCCATAGCCGACGCCCGTCAGGGCCCGACCAACTAGAAAGCAAGGGAAGTTGGGTGCAGCCACCATGATGGCCCAGGACAGAGAATACGGGCCAGCACAAGCCATCAGAGCAAGCCTCCGCCCCATCCTGTCCATGAGTGGTCCGCCGATAAATCCGCCTACAATGGCGCCCAGAGCGCCAATGGCCATCCAAGAAGTCTGGTCTGGGTCCATGTGGAATGGGTTTGGCACGCTGTTCATGTTCGGTATTGCTGGTGATGCGTAGCCGATGGTGGCACCGATGTTCAACGACCCCAAGCAAATGATCAATCCACAAATCACAGGTTTCCAGAGTTGTTTCTCCCTCGTTGGTAGCGCTGAGGAGGCAATGTGTTGCTTGATACACTGATGGTTGAGCTCAGGATGGCCGTTGTGGGTCAGTCCGGTCAGTTCGATCATTTTGCTTTGTTCTTCCTTCGTAATGCTTGTCATTTTATTGATCTTGCAGTAGCTTTTCTCCGAAACTGTCAGGTTCAAGAAAATCTGCCACCAATCTTCTTTGGAGTGATGCTGAACTACAGAATATATTTTGATTTTTTTCTAACTTCGTGGACAACTTGACTGTCAGTGTCCAAACTTTCCCCAAATTTTCGCTCACTCTTAAAATATTGTCAGCAAACGATGCACTTGGCGATTCCAATTAAACAATGCTACTGACTTTCCCTCAATGAAAGCCATGGGAATCATTCGATTTTTAACCAAAAGTGAATTACCAAGGGCAAATCCCGATTCTATGAACGTCTGTGAAGGTGATTTCAAGAACTGCTGATGAAACTTTGAAAAGATATTACGTATTCACGGAAGCAAAAATAAAAACTTTCAAGATGAATATTATCATAGATGACCAGACAATTTTTAAGTTTTCTTCATCTGACGCCGACTGACATAATTCCCCAATTACTTCCCTTAATTCTTACACTCAATCAAGTTCCAATATACATGTAACACCATTTCATGGCCTTCGCTCTGGGCCCTAGGCCAAATACAAATATTAAGACCTCTGATGCTTAAATACATGTTATCAAATTGTATTGTCATTAACATTTTTAATCGTGTCAATACTACGGAAAACAAAATAATATTTTAACATTTACGTGATGAAAGACCTGCCCAAATGCAATGTGGCAAACCTTATTGTATTCTTCTATCCATTTATTCAATGATGGAGAATTACCAAACTTCAAAACCATCACCGTTACGATAATGCCATTTCAATGTTCTATCTAAACAATATTGTTGTGAGAAAACTTCATAATTTTTAAAATATATGGGAATACACATAATCCTCAGATATGTATAAGCTCTATGGCATACTGATATAGAATCTTTCAAAATCACCAAATCTTTAATTACATGATATGTCAGCAAGGTAGTACAAAAGTGCATCAGAACAATGTGTAATAAAATGTAACAAAATACTGGTCTGAGTAATTACAGTTTGTGAGCGTTATTAAGTACAGGACACAGAAGATAGCTTTGATTATTACGTATCCACTTTCTTATTATTAAATAATACTGTTATTGAGCATTTATATTTGTGCATTTAAGGAGATAACACGTTATTCCATACCTTGGCAGACTTAAAATGCTGCCCCCCAAAAAAAAGATTTTGTATAAGAATGACATTTTATAAGATCGCTGAAGAAAACTGGGAATTAGTATTGTATACCTTCCAATTAATCATAATATATCTAACATTTATGCAATATATATAAGGCAGTTTTCCACAGCCTCAATTACTGGCCTATACAAGTATGTTCATTTACTACAATTCGTTGTGGAATAGTGTTTGTACACAGATAAGATAACAATAATCTAATATCACATGTTAATCTATTAGTGATGCATCACTTTTCAGGAAGAAAATTACCACTGATAAAAATATAATTCATGTATGGAATTATGCTTAACAAACTTCATTTAAATTTTATCAATGTTGCATCAGATTATCGACTCAGCTGAGGCTGACTGACCTGTCATGATATATTTGTGGTTAACGGCATTTTTGAATTTTATTTCATGAGCAAAAAATTGAAACGTATTTAGTTTATAAATAAAGCTCGTTAATATCAAAATAGTAAACCACTGAGATCAGTTTTTAACTAAATTGGAATGTACATATATGGATATAAAAGGATATCCAGCTATGTGTATACATAGTTTACCCTGGCAATTCATTTATTTCATAAAATTTAAAAATTATGAAAAAATTCGCAGCTTTCATCTGACGCATTATTGCCGGAAGCTATTCTCGATTTCCTCCAATGTCTTACCCTTTGTTTCAGGCACAAAGAATATTATGAAAGGTATTGCGAGGATGCAGAAGCCCGTGAAAAGCCAGTAACCACCTTCAATACTGATAGCGGATGTGATATTCACAAAAAACTTGGTTATGATAAAAGCAAACGTCCAATTGCAGACAGTGACTATGCTGGTGGCAACCCCTTTGGCCCTCAGGGGAAACAACTCTCCCATCATGAGCCAAGCTATGGGTCCGAAGGCGACGTCGAATCCAAAATTGAACAGCACGAGGCACGTGACTGGAAGCCATGTTAACGACTCCTGGGCATACTCTGCGTTGTAGTGTAGCTCGTAGAAAAACGCTCCTAAACTCCCAATGCTCAGTGCCATTATGACTGCGGATGCCAGAAGCAACACCCGACGACCTACTAGGTCGGCCACAAATACCGAAACCAATGTTCCCACAACTCCGACAATCCCAACAATTATCGTCTGCATGTTTGGGTCCAAATCTATCTTAGCCATGCGAAATATTTCAACGGTATAAAACATTATGACATTTATACCTGAAAACTGCTGGAATACCATTAGACCCACGCTGATCAGTAGAGGCTTGAGAAGTTGAGGTTGAAGGAACTCCCGAAATGATGCTCTTTCCTTCGCTTGCTCGATGGCATAGTCGATCTCGGCAATTTCTCGAACCACATCATAATTTTCCCCTCGGAGCCATCGCAAGGCAAACACGGCGTCATCTTTGCGTCCTACAGATAACAGCCATCTGAGAGTAAATGTAAAGAGCCCGGTATAATTAATCCCAACATAGTTTAAAAACCGTATAAAACTGCAGAGCCCCTATCACCAATTGGTATGAAGTACACATATTGTACATAAAATGTATAGGTTAAAAAAGAAAGAGAACGGATCAAACATTTTCCCACCCATTTCATTCATTACTAAGCTTGCATTAACAATTTAACATGACAACGACACAAAATGACTTATTACAATTTCTCTGCCTGTTAATCAGAGACTGTTTGCGGAATGCTTTGCAACAAACATACGCACATCCCCATTGATTCCACTTTTTTTCAAAATTATAGGCAGTTCAATGTCAATTTTTTTCAGAAAATTCCAATAAGGAAAGGGACTTTGTCATCAGAATAATCGTTTTCCAAGGAGTAGAAATTATATATAAATTTATCATAAATGTAGCGTTCCATAAAAATCTTTCCACAAAATGGCTCTGCCAAAATGATAAATGCTGGACCCTGTTTTAGGGTTTTGAAGGCAAAGCCAAATTCCGGTCATTCGGGGCCTAGATTAAATTCTTAATGCCATCTGGGCTTCCGGCTGGTAACCAAATAAATATCTAAAAAGAAGCGTAAATATGAAATTAAGTCACCTAGGCGATTCAGGAATGAAGACAACCACAACTATCATGATAACAATGACCATCTCGCAGACCACCGCAAGCCAGGACCAGGTCAAGAATGCTCCGAAGCCATAAGTGAACAGGATTCCCAAGCAAATAGCCAGTTGGTGGCACGAACCGAGCAATCCACGGATACTCGAGGGAGAAATTTCACTGATGTAGACCGGACAGATGACGGAGAAAATTCCGGTGCAGAAGCCAGTTAATGCTCGGCCAGCGAGCAAACAGGCGAAGTTAGGTGCAGCAGCAATGATAACCCATGACCCGGCGAACGGTATGGCGGTGTACATCAAGCCCATTTTGCGCCCGAACTTGTCCATGTAGATTCCTCCCATCAGACCACCGAGCAAGGCGCCCAGGGTGATGATGCTGCCGACCCAAGAGATCTGTTCTTCATTAACGTGGAACGGATTCGGATGGTCGTTCAGGTTAGGCATTGCGGGCGAGGGATAACCAATAACGGTGCCGAAAGCAAACGAGCCGAGGCACACCGCTAGGGAGGTCAGCACGGGCCACAGCTTGCCATGAGATGTTACCAGAATTTCTGTGCTTCTTTGATTATCGGGAGAATTTCCCGTCGCGTGGATGTTCTCCGAAGATGTCTGCGACATTTTTAAACGCTGCTTATGCACGCACGAACGGTCCTGATCTGGGAGTTAAAAGATTATAGAATATTAGTAAAGGTGAAAAAACTGAACACGGGAGCTTTGAGGATTGTGTCCTGTCGTGGCGGCTATAAACAGTGAAATCACAACGGAATGTCAAAACTTCAAATGAAATATGAGAGCGGATTTGATGTGACAGCTAGTACACGCAGCGGGTAAATGTGTAAATCGAGGGGTGTTATGCAGGCTTGCAAAAGGGGGAACAACACAATCAAGAAAATAGGTTATTGCTCCAGATTCGAATCAAAACAAAGAGACAATGCGACGTTTCAGGCGAAATTAATGACAAATCCGCGCATTCATAATAACAATGTTTGAACTTTCAAATCGTACCCGCACCTTATCTTGTCCGCGCACCTGCGTTGATTTTGATTTTTAATGCGCAACTGCGAAATTGCGAATCTGTGATAGACACCTTGCGCCATCTAGTGAAAGAAAGTTAAGTACGAAAATTGGCCAAAAAAGCCGCGCAATTTGAATTGTAAAGTTAGCAGAAATTAGCTGAGTTAACAAAGACACAATGAGGCAAATCATATACAGTGTATATTTTCATAATATATAATATATTCGTCATATGTATTACTAAAATACAGTTAACAAAAAAGTCAGGAAACAAAATAATAATTGTTTTGCGGAAAAATTAAATGGAGTCGATTTTACAACGTAAATTTATGTTCTTTATTTTCTGTATAGCTTTACTACTTTACCTGTGAACAACAATTTTCGAGGTGTCCCAGACATTTTATCAACTGTATATTATAACTCTTATCTACGACATATAATAATTAAAACCGTGATATTCGAAAACTGATTTTTAATAAACACATGTATTTTCGTTTTTAGCATGAGTTTCAAGCATTCGGACAAGCCAAAAATGAATAGCTTTTTGACAATAAATTGTCTCATTATTTCTTTCTCACCCCCTTTTTAACTTTTGAAACTACATTATTTTTGGTAATTTAAAATTATTTTGTAAACTAAGTACCACTGAATTTAATCCCCAAATTAAGATTTTACTAAAAGATATTTTGGTTATAATTTTGATCAAGAACCTAACATCCAAGAACTGCTGTATGATAAAAAACGAAAGAGAAATGCATGCTCACCTTAAATTTCTCAGATACAAGAAAATTCTTAACGCGACCGGCACTCAACTGACCCAAGCGACTTACTGTATTGAAACTGTCTATGTGTATTTAAAATAAATTACAAGAATTGCAAATGCTTAAAAAATGTCATTACCTCTGAAAGAGGATTTGCAAAGTTCAAACGTTCTTTAACAATATTCTGATTCAATTCATTGAAGATATATTAGCTTGCTGCCAGTTTTAAGTGGTTCATTTTGATCACATGATCACTTGGCACCCTTCGGTGCCTTGCTCAAAAATGCGTGACAGTAATTATCTTATTAACAGCAGAAGATAATTAGCTAATAATTAGACGAGCGCACTATATCCCGCTAATAGTTTTGTTAAATACATACTACATTATTATAATACACATAATGGCAATAACATAAATACTCAAATTTCCCCATTTCCGATCACTGGGAATGTTTCTATTTGCCAGCATTAAAATAGAAACAGTAAGTCAATGGTAACAATAAGCAGACAGTAAATCAGCAATAGACTGTATTTAGTAATGCTAAAAAGTCAACATGGGTATGCAAAAAATGTCAGATTAAAATATTTTACTCTAATGATCCTTTAGCTCTTCATGCTAGACTTGAAAGGAAAATAATTGTGTCAAACACTTTAAGGTAGATTTTGGATACTTTTATTCAAAAGTAATTATCTTCTTAAGATGACAGTATAGTAAATATGAGAATTATAATATCCTGCATAGGAATGGAACCTTTAAACTGCTTGATTTAATTCTATGTTGGTGCAGCTTTAACAACGCCAACTAAGGCTGGTCGAATAGTCCTTTCATGGAGTTTGTACCCTATTTTGGTGACCACGGCCACAGTGCCTGGCTCCTTGCCCTCTACGACTTGCTCAAAAAGAGCCTCATGCAGATTAGGGTTGAATTTCTCCCCTAAAGGATTAATTTGAACAAGTCCATGGGTACGGAACACTTTTTGCATTTGAGTTTCTGTCATTTGCAGACCTTCAAAGAGGTTTTTCAGGTGAGGATTCCTGTTGGTCAGCTCTTCTGATGGCACGCTCGTCGTTGCTTTCTGAAGGACATCGGCCACATCCAGCAGATCTTTGCAAAATCCCTGAATGCCAAATAACTTGGCATCTTGAATTTGACGCTGCATTCTTTGCCGCACATTTTCAGTTTCTGCCAAAGCACGTTTGTATTTGTCCTGGAAAAAGTTAAAAACATTCCCCTCAGTATTGGGAAAGTTTAGTTAACACAACCAACCCACTATATTTGAGCCATATTCATAGACTCCGATCTGTATTTGGATTTTTGGAAAAGATAATTTTTTTCTTTTTTGAAATAAAATAGCTCACCTGCCTGATAATAAATTACTCATGCCTCTGCTAACCTGACTTACTCAATACATATACCTTGATAATTTATAAGAAGAAATACTTCCTACACTCCAGCACTTACGTCTAATTCTCCAATCTTTTCTAAAAGTGATTCCTTTTCTTTTGCAAATTGGGTATTGGCTGCTAGACTCTCAGCAGTTGACTGTGGCTGTTCAGCATTTTTTGATGCCTCAACTCCATCGTCTGCGTTCTTGCTTTCAGGGTTCGTGGTTGAAGATGTCATCCACCGTCGCGACCACCTACACAATTCAATCGGGAAGCGTAACACTCAATAAAACAAATTTGGTAATCGTCAAGTTTACGTTGTACTACTTATATATTTAACATACTGATTTGGAGTTCGCAAAATTCCAAAATTGACTGCATAACTACTACTCGAATATATATTTCTTGGACTGGATTGGTTTATTAAAATTATTTTCGACCTTTACACAGGAGATGTGTAGTGTGAATACAAAAGGCTAAGAGCAAAGTTGTGGCCAGTTTTCAGACAAACTGTTCCAGCATTTACCTGTAACTTGCTGGAAGCAATAAATCTAGAAACGATAAAACCAAAGTTTCTATACCCCCTAGTAGGCAACACAATTAGCAACTTAAGTTTATATGGAAAATACTATAGATATCTGCGTGTGATATGAACATATGTTTGATATTGCAATAAACATGATAAAAATAACCATTTCATGCAGTAAGATGCATTTGCCTATGAGTATAAGCTATACATTAGATGATGCAATAGAAGAAATCACACCAGAGTAACAGATGCTGTGAAATAGTTACTGCTACGAATAATTTCATATTTTAAGAGTGACTTCCATAACTCGCATGGAATGTAACTATAAACTTACCTAGTCGCAGGAATACGAGAAATATTTGTAAAAGTAACATAATTTGACACCCTATAAGCTTTCATACACATGGTTGCAGCGGCCATTTTCACTATGATGATGCTGCGATGGAGAAATGATGCCAGTTAGAAAGTTCTAACCACAGGATTCGAAAGACCAGTGGGATCACTCCGCGTCGGCACCTTTGATGTTCATACCACCAGAACGATTGAAGCGCGCCACACGATAATGTATGATTAAGTGAATGGAAAAAAAAGAACTAGTTGACTCAAATGAGGAAGTGAACGCCAGTTCACGCTAGTTCACTTAAATCCGGTTTAAACTAGTTAACGATGAACTAGTTCAGTGAAGTATCTCACGTTAGTGAGTGAAGTAGAAGTGAGTGAACGCCGTTCCCCATAATCATTCTACCTATGCGGCGCTGCGAGCACATGGTTGGGTA
>JAQGAO010002298.1:0-20195 GCA_034697705.1 Ommatoiulus sabulosus | reverse complement strand
CGTTGGAAAGTACTGGGTCCTAACCGCCGTATCAATTCTTGCGCTGCAGTCGTATTTTCTGGACATGGGGACATGAAAGGTGTCGACACATAGTGACCATACTGGTATTACATATACTGTGCCTAAATGCTCCAGGTAGAGAGGCAAGCTCAAGGAAGATGGCCAAGGGTGACTTCATGATCCTCGGGTCATGCCAACTTTGAGATGGAAAAAGCGGGAATCGAGATCCACCCTGTATACATAGCTTCTAAATTTAATCGGAAATCGGAGCGCGAATCCCTACCCTCGTCTCTAAATCTACCTAGACGGAAAAAGCGCACCTGGCTTGTTTCCCACTTGCAACTGTGTTTATTTACTCGCTGTCAGCGCGAGAGCAAAGCCAAGCGAGATTCCCGCGCTCCCGAATCGAATCGATAAAGTCCAGGACCGATCTCCGTCCACACGCACTAAATTCACGCTCCGAAAATACCGTCGAATGCAGGGGGAATACCAACGCGTGCATGGCTGCGAATCGGAATCGAGATCTGGATCGGCTCGTTCCCGTGCCTCGCCATTGCAACCAAGCGTTCCTTCGATCCTATAACTTCGATTCAGTCACTGGTTTGAATCGAGTTTCTGACTTGAATCAAGACTGGATCTGGCCCTGGATCCACTCTCGATCATCGTATGATCTTATAGTCATTCATCGTGGAACTATAGTTTCGGGACCTACAGTAGCCTATACAAGATCCAGTCTTGATTTAAACCAGAAACTAAAGGTTTGAGCTAGCAACAGACAAGGACAGACAACAGATTCTTGAATGCGGGCAAGAAAACTCGTAAAAATCTCGTACCAGTTACCACTGATTCTATACTCTTTAAAAAAGTTTGCAAGGATCCAACTACATTATAAACTAGTAACTCAAGCTTCAACAAACTATTTCCTTCAATAATAACAACAACAAAAAGTTTCAGCCAATGAATTTTTTAAGAAAGTTGCTGCAGGCAATGAATTTTCAAGCCAAGTAGCTCCAGGTAATGAATTTATAATAAAACTTAGTACCATGCACAGTACATTTTTCAAGAAAGTAGTTCCACCTCATCAACTCTGACAAGAAACTGTACCGATATAGTTCAAGCGGAATCTTTCAAGAAGGTATAGGTCTAGTAAATCTTTCAAGAAACTATACAGTTCTAGCAAATCTTTAAATAAATTATATAAGTCACGTAGTAAATCCATACTAAACTACATGTACATATACAGTAGTTCCAAATATAATACTATAAATCTTGTAAGAAACTGCTGCAGGCAATGAAATTACCAGAAACTAAATCCACAAGTATAGAATATATAGTGATTGTGTGATTCAAATCAGTACATAAAACAAGTATAAGCTCAGAAATATATAAAATATACAGGATTCATCTAAGTATAAATCTTGCCTGAAACTATAGTCACAGCCCACCCGTTTTTCCTCATCAACCAAAAGTACCTTCAGTTAATCACATAAACACAACGACAGCTTAGCAATCTCGTACAAGAAACTACAGTATACAGTATAGATCCAACAGAGTGAATCGTACAAGACACTAGATCAACCTAGAAACTTTGAAATGTATAAAGTATCCCCGCCCTTCACATCTTACAATAAGCAGCATTTGACAGAAACTTTGCTCCTGCAAGTTTCTGAGACCGGATGAGGAGTTGATGTTGCTTCTTGTAGCATATGTGAAGAGTGGAGCGACTCGAACATGTTTTCAAGGGTTCTAGGTTGGAACTAGTTTCTTACACGATTCACTCTGCTGAATCTAGTTTCATTTTGCGAAATTGTTAAGCTGCTATTAGTTTTATGTGATTATTTAAAGGTAGTCAAGAAGAAAGGGAGCATATATACAGTAGTTTCGGACAAGATCTTTCATAGCTGGATCTTGTACATTTGAGATGTTACTGGGCTTTAAGTGTGCGACTGAGGAGCAACGAAGATCCTCCATCGGTCAATCCCGCTCCAAATCCGGATCCGCTCTGGCAAGCCCACCTCCGCGTGGGCCGCAACATGAAAAATGATGGCGCAAATATGTGCAGTCTCATCGTCCATCTCCACGAGTTGTTCAACCGATCTTCACGCAACGAGTTGTGCGTGTGTGCACAGGTGCAAACGCAAATAAAAGGAGGCACGAATTAGGCGAGGGTGGGTTTCGAGAGCACTCCAGCAGCCTTTGGTGGGGGCAAGATTTCGGGGGTGAGGCAGCGCAACAAAGGGGTCGTTGAGGCGCACAATGGACGCGCTCCTCCACTCCGACATTCCTCAGCGCTTTTCAGCGGCCAAGATGAGACCCACTTAGTCTGGGAAACGAGATCGGCGAAGCGCGGACGGATGCTCGAAAAGCTGCTTTGCCAGTTTGTCCAGAAACGATGTCCAAACTGGATAACGTCTTCTGGAACGTGTGAGAAAACGCCTCGGATTTCTCGAAGGAGCAGACAATATACCGCGGACTATCTCACTTTTCAGAGAAAGCATACTGGAAACCTCGAGAAGAAAATTCAACAAATCAAATTTACGTGAAAATAAACTTCCCATTTTTGGAAATCGTTTCCGAAGCAACGAACGAGTGATTGAACAAATTCGAACATAAGTCAAAAATAATCATGAATCTTTGGAGAATAGAATTCTTACCTCCGTTATTGCGAACTTATGATCCGAGAAAAGTCACTATTAAAACGAAAAATTCATAGATTCTGAGGCCCAGTTGAGAGAAAACAGACTTCATAGTTGGAATAGACTTCATTTACGTTAAAACAAACGATATACTCTCTATAGAACACCCATCTTACTGGGACCGTGTGTCTTACTAAGAAAACCAATCAAACTTCAATGAGAACACAATTCACTTTCCGAGAATGCTCCAAAAACGTCACACCTGATTCTGAGCAAATTAATAATAACGAATAGCATGTTTTCAGAGAACTATACATTGTATTTTCCTGTTTGAGACAACATGACACGTTTTTTTTTTAGACATTTACAATTGAAATTCAGATTAATTTATAACGAGTTTATTTAATTAGAACAAGAAAAAGACCTTATTTCCATGAAAACAAACTTTGTAATTTGTAATAAATCAGAATTCCATTTAGAACAACCATCACTTTCCAAGAGTTTCCAAAAATGCATCAACTCATTTCCCAGAAAACTATAACTGTAAAAATACTATTAATATTTATTGATGTCATCATTTTTAACGGCTAATATTTAACTTTTAAAAAACTGTCATTTTGGGGGCACTGGTGTCAGCTTATGTTCCCTGTACGCAGTTAGATGCCAATTTCGCGAAGCATACTTGTTTCGCCAGCTCGTTTATGACGTCAGTGCGAACAAATTCGTGAAGCGTACTTCGTTAGGCAATAGAGAGTGTCAGCTACCCGGCCTTCATTAACGGGTAGCTGACACTCTCTAATGTTGCGCGCACGACAAATCCGGTTTACGGGAATACGTCAAACTGCTGAATCGAGTTTAGATCTCGGTTCTGTCTTGGTTCTGCTGGGTTGGTTGCACTTGCGCCGCGGATGCGCATTGTGTATCGAGGTAAGTATACGAGTGGGGAAAAGGCGGCACAAAAGCGATTCATTCAATTCCTTCCGCAATGCAAATCCAGATTACGTTTCGCAGATTGCGATTCCGGCATTCGTAAAGGAAATCTGAAAATCCCATGTCTGAGGGGATAAGACTCCATCCCCCCCCCCCCCAAAATTATTCAATAACAGAGCTCATCGAAGCTGTAGACGCCATAGAGGGCGCTTTTGGAATTTCCTGAAATATTCACAATTCACCCAACCTCAACGATTAATTTTCTGCAAGATTTGTCCCCAGACGTAAGGCTGTACTAATTTTTTTTAGAGCATTCACAATTCAGCAGATTTTATAAAAATTTTAGTAAAAAAAACATGCCCGAGATGATTTTGCCGCAATCCATCAAACTCTTCACTTGATTTCCTTCTTATTTTATCAAAGGCTCGTATTCTTCGGTATAGAAAAAAAGCACATTCTTCTTTTGACAAATCGTACTAAGAGTTCTATAACAAAAAGTTATTTTTAAGAAAACTGCCAGAGAAGGCGCCACTCTCATCTCGCTTGAAATAACCACAATTCAGCGCAATCCCTTATATTGAACCAAAAATTGAGTTAGCTTTTCTCCAACCTTCCTTGTTCAACTCTAGCAAACACTGGCCTCAACATATCACAAATCTCAGTCAAACTTGAATAATTTCAACTATATAAAAAAAAACGAGCGATAGAAGCTAGCTAAGCGCCAATAATTCTTCAAATTTTTTACCTAACTCGACAAAATTACATTTCAACAAACTTCTTTAGGAGAAAATATCACCACTGACGGCACCCCCATCATCCTTAATAAAATATTGACAATTCAACATTTCTTTCAAGTTTAGAAAACACTTCTATCAAAGTGTTCCTGTCAATATTGCCATTTGCAAATCTCCTTGAAATTTAGAAAATCCAAGCTTCAGATACACGTAACAGATGGCCCCACAGTCGCGGTATATCTGGTAGATTCCCACCCGTGACATTGGATGTCAGGTCGATACATCGATCGTCGATCCTCAGAGAACTTCGGACACAGGTGGTCAATATTAATGGCTATTCAATACTAAATGAGCTTTCGGGCCCAGTCATTAGCCTAAAACATCCCGAATCCCTAGCTGCAAGCCTTGTCCGAGTTGACCGGTGCAAAATTAGAGATAACGTTCCTATTTTTAGCACGTGCCCGACCCAGCGGCGCAAACAGATACTTCGCATGCCTTTTCCGGTCTATTTTCTGCCTGCCAGGAGGCAGACACGATACTGACAGTCCTGACAGCCCCCTGCTGGTAAATCGGCAAATTAAACAAACAACGCCGAGGCACGTTCGCTCCGACCGACGTAAGCGTAACGTCGCATCAACGTTGATCAACATTCCACGTTAAGAGTGTACCGTCCAGGACAGGCCAAAACGGGAAGCTTGGACCGTGACCAATACTGCTTAGCTTATCCAAGTGAAGCCCCGATATCGTTTTTGGTTCATTCAATATGCGAGTTTTCTTGAGGTGCCTATTGATCGTGCACCTCATCAATTGCAAAAAAGAAAATGGCATGTGCTGGCTGCGTTTCATCTGGCAAAGTAACACTTCTTGAGCTGTCAGGGAATGTAGAGGAAAAATTAGTAGCTTTCAACTGTTCCATCAATGTTGTAGGAAACTAATGGATGCTGTAGGATGCGTGGTTCTTCCATCAGGGCTGAATTCTTTAGCTGTACGTAACTCTTTCCTCGCAGCATTCTTGCACACTTTGCACCCGTGCACTGCCATCAGTGTCGCTTTCTTATAAGCTGCCCACAAAGCGGACACAGATTTTCATTCTTTAATTAGTGCTAGTTTCTAATGCTTTTCCACAATATCACTTCCATCAATGCTCCATTCTTTTGTTATAGCTAAGGCTTTGAGGTGACACTAGCACGTTCTGATTTTTAGTCTGTATATATAGAGGATGGCCACATATGCAAAAAGTTGGTTTTTATTGTCCATCAATTCTGATTTCTTGAGTTGACCAATGAACCGAAAATGATCGTCACATAGAATTAACCTGTCAACATTGAACGATGAACCGCTGTCCACCTGTCTAAATTGGACACCGTCTTTATTGAACCGATATTTGTTTGAGCTTATAGAGAAAGAGTACACTCGTTTACATTGGACACTTAATTACAACGAAAGACTGCAACTGTCCACCTATCTAAATTGCACTGCATATATCTTTATTGAACCAACATGCTGTATTACGTCGAGAGCATACATTGGACACGCAAATCTTTTCACTTTAGACACGTAAACCTCTGACTCTATATGTACATGTATTATAAACACAGATCTTATGAACTGGACATGTGAACCTTGCGGACACAATTACATTGTGGAACTCATCAGCACTTGATACTCAAAGTGCACCGGAGAGCAGCAGCTCAGACTATAAAATCGGACAAGTAACTCGATAAAAAAATGCCATCCGTTCCCAAAGTAAAAGGGAAATTGAACGCAATATCGCATAGGTGATGAGTTATAAATTGCAAAAGTTAGTAATCTCCAGTCCTGGAAAAGTCAGAGAACTTAAAAGCCCAGGGTCCATTTGCAAACTTTCCAATTTTTGCCCAGTACAATTTTTCAAAATTTTCATTTCTCTCGCGCATTAACTCACAAAATCAATTTTTTCCGAGGTCATCTATGAAAATTTTTCCACGATTTCTCAAGGACAAATTTGCAAAAATTTCCAAGTTTTCCCGAGGACAAATTTGCAACATTTCCCACGTTTTCCCCAAGTACAAATCTTCAACATTTGTAACTGTTTTCGAGTACAGATTTGTACAAATTTCAACAGTTTCCAAGGAAGAATTTGCAAAATTTCCAACAGATTGTGAGGACAAATTGGTCAAATTTTCAACCTTTTCAGAGTACAAATTTGTAAAACTTTCAAAATTGTCTGAGTACCATTTTTTTAAAGTTTAGGTAGTACTAATGGCAAGAGTTAGTCCGGGGGTTAACAATCCTGAGTGACCAGACACAATGCGGACAGGTAGGGGGAATCCAATTTTAGGAAAATGTTGAGGACGTCCTTTTTGAATGGCCCCTAAACGTTTCCACATTGGACATGCAAACCTGCATTGGAAGTGCAAACCTTTCTACATTCGGACTCGCGCGAAGACCTTTCCATATTGGAGACGCAAACCTTTCTATATTGGACAGATAAAAACTTCTACACTAGAGAGGCATAACTTCAAACCTTTCCACATAGGGCACAAACGCTTAGCTATGCTCGCACCCAGCTCTGTAAACTATAATGGGCTTTCGCTCGAACTACCAAATAAAAAAATTTAAAAAAAAAAAAAAGGCCCACGTCCCTCGCTAAAGGTAGCATAGTTCGTCGTACGAAAATAGCTGTTTCCGGGCGCTGAGCGGTTAACCCCCCTCCTCGCCCAAAAACAACATCTCGTCGCCACTGACGGACGATGCGCAGCATTTCAACGCCAGGCAATAATGCGTGCAGCCACCACCACTTTGGAGCAGTTTATTTGCTCGTGTTTTGGTGCTCGGAGCTTTTTTCCCCACGCACAATGCCAGTCATTTTCGGCGATGACTGGCGAGCGTGATTTGGCAAAAGCCAACGACGACGGAGGGGGGAGCGGCGCGCATGGGTGCCCTCGCGCACCACGCGCATAAATAAACATGGAGAGGGGGGTCACGTGCTCGGGGTCATCAGTGCTGGAAGAAGAGCGCTCGGGCGATCAAAACTGACAAATTCTCATCGGATGAATTATGGAGGAAAAATACGCCATTTTTCACATCCCCCAACATATTTGCGGTGTTTATTATTGAGCCTTGGCCCCCTTGTTCCTCCGAGGAGGGAAAGGGGGGGGGGATGGAGGACGAGACGGTGCGAGGATTTGTGTTGAATACTGCCCACTTCTCTGACGTTTATAAGAAGAGAGTCTAGGTGGCGCTCTATAGCGGCAGAAGAAAGGTACCACCAAAATCATGCGTTGATGTCAATGAATGAGACCAGTGGAAAATCATGGGGGGAAATGGCGGAATCCTGAAAAATAAATGTGGTTTGGGTAGTTGCGAAATTTCTTATAAGACTGATCAAACTTGGGACAAAGTGAGGAAATCGTTAAAAATAAGGTGAATTTGGAGAAATGGGTTCTTCTTGGAGAATATAGACGAATCGAGCACGAAAAATAAGGAATTATTAAAATAAATGAGTGAATAATATGGAAAAAAGTTTTGGAGAACACGTTGTGGTTGGAAATCAGGTTTAATGTTACCAATTAATTAAGTTGAAATGAAATTAACAAAGATGAAATTGATACAGGGTAAAGTAAGCAATTGAAGTTTTTGATTTGTAAAGCAGGAATGCGTGCATGTGCACACAAAGTTGGAAATGCACATGCGCTGTATCTAGATTTCTTAAATTAGCGAAATAAATGAAAATTTCCGTAAAACTGAATGCATTTGAGTTGCATTGAATGACAACAAATTTGTGCAATGAGGACAATGTGGAGAAATTTGGATTAATTGAGAAATATAAAAAAGAAGAAAATTTGAAATTATTCAAAGAAAAAAATACAATGTGTTTTTTATATACGTTCAATAGCTGTTGTTTTTTTGTGCGCAAAATTTAACAAACTTAAAAAATAGAGAAATGATAAAAATTATATATACATGTATATAGGAAATTAATTAAGTTTACTACAGGTAGTATAAAACTTTGGAAATCTGAACAATGAATAAATTTGGCATTTTCAATATAAATAATCAGGAAAGCTGGAGAAATTAAATGGATAGGATTTATTCAAATATTTATTCTGTACATGTAATAAAAAAATTGAAAATTAGAGAAAACCTAGAGAATCCTGAAATTCTCTCATATACGAAGAAATGACCAAATCTTGGAAAACAGAATGAATGCACTTATATACATATCCTGACCTATTTGGGAGAAGGAAAGTTGAAGAATTGGGGAAACTCCAAGAAATGTGCCTACGTCTGAGAAAATACGATAGAAACATGGAATGAAAACCATGGACGCTATCAGACAATCGCCAGGTGGCAGCCTACTCAACAGCTGGACCGGTCCCAGGTTACAGGTAATAATTCCATTTGGATAATTGAAAATTACCAAAACAGCAAACGGTGATAAAAATCCGGGCCAATTGCGTTGTTTGGCGATTCCGTCCACGTTCTCGTTAATGTCAATCAAGTTGGGGGGTTGCTCATAAAAAGCAAAACTCGTTTTGGAGAGACACCTCAGCCAAAATAATGATAACAATAAACTAAATAGATACGCGGGAGGGGGGACAGGGGACAGAAAAGAACGTAGAAATTGAAATAATCCGAAAAAAAAACAAAAAAAAAACAACTACAAGTACCACCTTCGGGCGAAAAGCGAGAAAAAACGCAAACATCTTATCGCTCAATTTGCCATAACAACGACGCGAGGTTAAGAATTGGACTAAAGGGCAGTCCATTAATGCCCATTGAGTGGCAGAAAATCAAATTTACATAACGTTATGGTAATGAACGAAAACGAGTTAGTGTTTTTTCTAATATACTGTATTGTAAATGCTTGTTTAATAAATATTTCTTTAATAATGCGTTCGCATTTGAGCTGTAATCTCATGAGATATTCTGCATCAGAAAAAATTCAATTATCCCTTCCTTAAGCTACGTCCACACTGGAGGAAACATGGAAGAACTTTTTGTTTCTAATTTCTGCCAGTTGTTTACATGAATTGTTACCTTACATTTTTTACATAAATTTATGTTTCCAGAAACACTGGTAACCAATTATCAACAGAAAGTTCCTCTATTTTCCCTCCAATGCGGACGTAGGCGGAGAAAACTTAAGAGGAACTTTCTGTTGCTAATTGGTGGTCAATTGTTTCTGGAAACAAACTCATGTAATCAATTAATGTAACCAACTGGAAGCAATTAACAACAAAAGGTTGCTGGAATTCTGGAGTTAAACTTGAATCTCGAGCGATTTCGCAACAACAATTCAACGACTCTTACTTAAAATCTCTTGAGATTTCGCGAGAAAAACTACGAATATCTACTGCGATTTAATGAGAAAACCCGGATTCCTATGAGAAGAAAATGAAACTTCGAAAAATGGAGAAAAATACGAATCTCCAAGGATAAATTCGAGTGGGAAATTTAACGAGAATAACTTGAATTTTATGGGAAGTAAAAAGTAAACCTAAATGTGGTTTATAGAGAATTAAAGCTATAAAGATCCACGATAATCTTTGTTTCATCAAAAAAAGTTTTGAATATTTGTGCTTTTTAATTAAATCTAGATTCTCGCAGGAAGAAGACGATCTTAAGTGAAAAACTTGATTATCTTAGCTTGCAATAAACTGGAATACTTGCAAAAAAATAATGAAATCTCACGAGATACCTTCGAATCTAACGAGAAAACACAAGTGTGAATCTCGCGCGTTACCTAGATTTCACAAAAAGTTGTAATCTCATAAGAAAATCCCATTTCGACGCCTTTTTGTTGCAAGAAGTCTCCCAAAATGCATCATAGATGGCGCTGGAATGTTGAAATGCCAATGCGCCGTAAATTATCAATGCAAACGCTATAGCGTATTAATAACGTTCTATATTCATCCGAGGAAAAAAATCGAATGTTGCGCAATTTCGCGAGAAAGTTCATCATCGCAAATCCTCCAAAACCCACGCAGTTTATGGACTGCCCCCGAGTCAGATATAAGCACGAAACAGCCACATAGGATGGGCGAGCAAAAGCCACTGTCATTTGGAAACAAATCAAATTAAAAATACTGACCGGTCGGACATCAAAGTCCGGCTTATCAGCGACAGGCAGGAATGTGACGAGGGACAGAAAAACAGGCTGTTTTTCAGCCGCGAGCTTTTCTGCGTCCAATGTTATTCAATTGTCACAAAATGCAGCCAACGCCCAACAGCAAATAAGCGACAAATTAATCCCAATCAGTCCGAAGGAGCAATTAAACGCCACTCGGCGAGTAATAGCTGTAAAATTCGAGAATTGGAAAAGAAAAAAAAATCGAAAGAAAACGGTGAAAAACAGCACGAAAACGAGATAAGGACACGCCATGGGACGAGAAAACGCGAGATCCGCCTGCAAAAAAAACTCGTTCGAGCGTTAATTATTAATTACCGCAGTGTTCGAAATTAATTACCTGGACTGGCACTGTGCCGCAGCTAATCGCCAATCGCTTCACATTTTGCATCAAATTGCATCATTTATGGACCATAAACAAACCCACCGTACCCGAGATGCGGGTCTTTATCGAGATGTAACCCGTTATAGTAAAAATTTTAAGTTACAAAAAATTGTTGCTTAACTAGCCTAAAATGCATTGGAAGATCCAGGAGGACGAGTCCCAAGATGCAACCGACATCTACGCAACCATACTTGAGTACGAATATTAATTTAAGGAAGACATTTTGGTTGGTTGAAAACAATTGCAGGGCGATAGATAATTACATTGTTCGGTTTGAGCATGCAATAAAATAAGTTTAAAAACTTCTATTGTTTGCTTATCATCCTGAAAAACGACGTTGATCCACTTCAAAAACACTGCAAAAAAAAAAACCAAAAAGCATTCTTAAACGAAAATGTTGCCTATAATACTGATGTGAACATATCCTATTTATCAAACACTGCGATCATGGTGCACTGGATCGCAGAAAACGCAGAAAAGATTGGATGGGTTCTGAAACCAACTTCGAATTGCGATCAGCAAACATAAAAATATACCCATATGCACACACAAAAATGTGTACAATTAAGTGTTCATTGTAAATACTTTTAGCAAAATAGCATCCCGGAATACAGTGTACATGTATAAGCATATGTTAAGAAAAAAGTTGTTTGCTTTGAAGGGAGGTCACAAGATGGCGTTTTTAAATTAAAGTCAGGTCAACATTATCTTCAATGGAACTTCCTGTTTTTATCACATACTCGAATAAGTAAAAATACTGTAATGTAGATAATTTTTTATTTGGAACATTTGTTTATAAAAATGTAATGTTCCAGTGGATTCTTTAAAATGTGACGCCATTGCATGTACAGTATACTTTATATCCTGCAATTCAAAACGCGCCACAATGATCAAACACAAATCGAACCCGGCAAGAAAAATAACAAAATATGATTATACCCTAGTACCCCACCCAAAAATACGATATTATGGAAAACCATTCTAATGCACGGCCCGCCCCCATGCAGAATTTATGGTAATATAAACACGTTGCACGTAACCGAATATCAAGATTTGGCAATTGTGCGAACCTATAAATCGGTCCACCCTGCCAAAAAAAAAAAATAACAAAACCGCTAATAAATTTAAGAGCTAAGCCATAATTCGATGGTATCAAATTCGTCCCGTCTCGGATATATACATGTATATATTGGCAAAAACGCAAAGCGTGCAGGGTCGTGCGAGCGCATCCCGGGTTTGAATTAGGCCTGGACCCGTCCCCAGGTGTCGCCCCCGTTGTGATTAATGGGTTTTCTCCCACTAGGCGGGGGAAACGACCACTTCCGGTGAGGTTCAGATCGGGGTTTCGCATAAATAACCCGGGCCTAAGTAGCCTGTCAGCGCCAGGGGGCAAACGACAAATTCTTGCCCAATTTTCGGGTACTGGAAACACTCCCAGGTTGCAACCCGAGCGTCTAAACGTGAGAAAAATGCGATAAAAAATTGAATAAATAAAAAAAATGACATTTTTTAAGAAGTCTCTTGGGGGCACTACCACTTAACTCGACTGTCCAAAATTACTCCCAAGATGGCGGCGTCGCGTTTCGGTTTCAGGCGACGCCAGGGGAGCGTTGACGTTAACAAGGTGACAGTGATCTAATCGCACATGGTTTTTGGTGGAAAAACTTTTTAAAGATAAATTTTGTTATGTTCATCCAAATTTGGACAAAAGAAAATGAATAAAATTAAAAACCACATTTTTCATTTCTCTTATAGGATCACTTTACCTCACTTCATCCGACCGTCCAAAATGCCTTCCAAGATGGCGGCATCGCATTACGGCTTGAGGTGACGCCAGGGGCGTTGACGTCACCAAGGTGAATACTACGATAAATGTCTCTAAATTCTTCCAAATTGGGACAGTGCTGCGGCATAAGTTCGCACTCAAGTTTTCAATTCGCAAATTTGAGCGCACGCAACGCTTATGAACTCAAACCCTGGGGAGACCCCTCAACCCCCAACGATCTGTTGCAATTCCAATAAGGGTTGAGTTACACGTGTCGTGGATCGTGTCAAAATAAGCACGTTTCGTTCTGTTCTTGGCATGCTATCGCGGTTTTTTCACGACATTTACCCTGGCATAAATCACGTGGGTCCTGCGTGTCAGGGAACGGTTGTCAAAGTATGCATTGGATTACTCAACACCTGTCACCAGCCCCAAAAAATGCCGAAAAAAAGGGTCGAAAATGAAGCATGGAGCTAGTGAACGAACAAGATGGACGAGCCCGGAACCTGCCAAGGGCGTATTTCATTCATGGAATTGATGCAGTGGCCTAAAAAGGCCTCGGGATAGGGAATGATCTACAATCGACTGTGAAAAAAACTGAATCTGAAGAGAACCAAAAACAAGATAAAATCGGTTAAGATCGAAATATGGAATCAGTGTACAAAATGTTGATCAACTAATTACTAAGGGATCGGATTCTCCAGTTCCGTCCATTTTGTGCAACGTTTATGTAAAACTCTTCTTAAAAATCAATAAAACTGCAACAGAAGCCAGATATGCTTTCAGGAGCATTTGTGAAAACATCGAAATTACGCTTTTCTTAAAATATTGTTTTGCATTTCTATCGAATTTTTCATCCCCGAAAAGATATTTTAACACAGCCTCGCATAACGTTGATGTTCATAGTGATTGCCATCTTTCGTGGAGTCAGTTTGGACAAATTGGTATCGGACAAGCACAGTCTATCGTGGCACAAGTGCGTGAGGTATTTAAAGCAAAGAATCGAATTTTTCTGACTAAAAAACCACCATCAACGTCTTCGGACTATTTTGTGTGATCATAAATGTAATGCAACTGAATCAGGCAAGATGGCAATTCCTGCAAACATCATCGTTATGCCGTGCTGCCTTCAGACTTCTTGCCAAAATAACGGAAAGAACTGCATGCACATGTGCTATGCATGGACGTGTCCACCAGGATGATGTAGGCCTACTCTACAGCCGAAATGAACAAACGCTTTAACATCGTGGTGATCCGAACGGAGGAAACAGACTTAAATGAGCGAGATAAACTTGAGATCGACCTCACTAAATGAAGCATGAATTTGCAGAACGTCTGCGATCGATCTTGAAGTATACTGAAGTATTAGCGAACTTCACTTTAAGACTTCACGATATTGTTTTTCGTTAGCACAAGGTGTTGCGTGTGGTCAACTGCATTTATAAACCAGTATCCTTAAAATCGATCTTAGACTCGAGAAAGGATGGAGTGTTCAGTATAGTGGCAACACTCTTGATGATGAACTACACGTTGATGGCACTTCAAGATGGCCGCCCCTTTCCCGCAGGAGTCGCATCACACAAATAATGCAAAAATGATTGTGTTTTGCCATCAGACAGCGAGCACATTTGCTGCTGTTCTCCAGGATTACTTCTTGGTTTATAGATGAGTTTTGGCCATCTCCAAGACGCGCTGGCGGGGCCTAATCGAGATTGATGATCGTTTCCTACCAGGACAACCGGGGTTTCCAACAACAATATTGGCTGGCGAGGCCAAACATGTATTAAGGCACGTGTCAAGAAGTCCGCAGAGAATGGCGAGAAAAATTTAGTTATCTATACTTTGGTGCGAACTTCTATAGTTTATCCCTTTTGGAACGATATTTGAAATCTGCAACTATGCAGACGATCAGTTTGACTCCACAGATGGCAGACTGCATGAATTTTCCCAACACTATCACTGGAATCTCCATATAGAGACGATGAATTCGATATCGTAGTTGACAGTGGTGTTACTAGACATGTTCATGATGCAAGCGTGAACATTGTGGACTTTTCGATTAAAGCTGGAACCTATACAGTGTACAATATATACTGGTACATGTACTTTCACAGATAACATTGATGACATTTTTAGAAACACATATTAAGTCAGGACTTCCTTTCAGAATCCTTCAGGACCAAGCTTTGAAAACCCTCAGAGAAGAATATCAGCCCAAGGACCCAATAAATGATATCTACACGACATATGTTGGCCTTCTAATTTAGGACCTCTTTCAAACTTTTGAACCATTCTGCCTCATATTTCTAAATTCCATTTTTAACTCCAGTTTTTTCAAAACCTTTAGCCAAAAGGCTCAGTCGACATAAAAACAACAAAGCAAAGACTCAACAACTGAACATTTGGGACTTTCTAATTTTTAGTTTTGAAAGATTGCCGAACGTTTCAGGTTTTCTCCGATTCCTCCATGGACTTCCGCACGCAGTTCCCCTTTAACGCTGTGGTGTTCCTGGCCAGTAGCTCGCAACGGTAAATATTTGATGAGGAGAGGAACAACTGTCTGGCTGAACAAACACAACCGAGCAAATAAACAAGTTGGACAATTTAATTAGCCCTTGTAGCGTAATCAGAGGTTAGGAGGAAGCAAAAGCCTCGTTTAAGACAAATTAGGGGGCATTGCATGACAGCCACACGCGTGCGCCCCGTGTTTGCACTCTCGATCTCGATCCAAGAAGCGATTCGCTCAACCATCTCATGCAGAAAAAATGTCCGTTTCATGATGGCGAACCCCTGCGTTCCGAAACACTCTAGTTATTGATTTCAGAAACTGAAACGTTTTGCAGAAGTGGACTGGTAGTGTAAAAGTTGATCTTGCTGAATCTGTATAAGCAACTAGCTTATACGTGTTGAATTACATGACCCGATCAAAGGTAATGAATACATTTTACTACATTACAGTAAACTTTCAGGAACTACATACTTGTTGATTTTAAATTTTTAAAGTTTTAAAAACTAAGTTGTTGTTTATGTAATTATATAGTGTAATTGTTTTTTATTTGAAAACTTGAATTATTCGAAAACAAACTGGTCTGATTCTCAAATCAGAGTGGTTTATTCTAAAAAAAAACAAAAAACAGTCTGTTGTTGAACATAATCAGTTTCATTTTTGAATATAAGAACTATTCTATTGCATGAGGACATGAGGAAGTACGTCCTCATGCTGGGGGTAGGTGGGATATGTTGAGTCACACGACACAATGTGGACAGGAGGAAGGCGGGGATGATGGGGGGGAGGGTATGACCAACTCGGACGTCTACTTGAAAAAAAAAATGCCAAATAAAACCAGTTCCCAAAGTAAAAGGGAAATTGCAAGTTTAATATCGCATAGGTAGATTATAAATTTCAAAAGTCAGTAAACAGGATACCCCCAGTCCTGGAAAACCTGGAAAATTCAGAGAACTTAAAAGCTCAGGGTCCATTTGCAAACTTTCAAATTTTCCCAGTACAAATTTGCAAAATTTTCATTTTTTTCGAGAATTAATTTGCAGTATTTTCAACCTTTTCCGAAGACATCTTTTCAAATTTTTCCACGTTTTCCCGAGGGCACATTTGCAACATTTTCCACATTTAACCACGTACAAATTTTCAACATTTTCAACTGTTTTCGAGTATAGATTTGTACAATTTTCGACCGTTTCCGATGAGATATTTGCAAAATTTCCAACAGCTTCTGAGGACAAATTGGCAAATTTCTCAACCTTTTCAGAGTACAAAAGGTACGTTTTCCGAGCACAAATCTGCAAAACTTTCACAATTTTCCGATAAGTTTCTAACGTCCGAATGGGGTGAGGGGGTCCTGATTGAAAGGACACAATGCGGACAGGGGGTAGGGGGGAGTCCAATGTTGGGCAAATTTTGCGGACGTCCTTTTTGAATGTCCCCTAAGGGAGTGGTACAGCCTCAACCAACTTGATTTGATGAATGCAGGCGCTTCATACCATATCTCGGAAATTACTCAAGATAGACAGATACATGCAGTAATCGTTGATTTTATTCGCCTATCCACTCAACGTCGATAGTCGGTCGGTGCGTCTATATACGACGAACGACGTGCGAGTTACGTATACTGCATGTGTAATTTCCTCAATCAACCGGTAATAATTATATACCACCGCTTCTCGGAAACTACCTGAAATAGATCCGCTCCGTAAACGGGACGCATGTACAAGCCACGTCGGTGCCAAATTCCGTCAGGCGTCACTCTACAGCCGTGGAATGCGCGCCACCGTGCCCGGGGCAATTACCCGGGTCCCGCGCCCGGCTTATCGCCCCTGCCATCATTAGCTTAAACGGGCCCCTATTTACCATAATGAGTCGTTTTTTTGCGGTACCTTCCGGATCATCCGTCTGCGGTGACAGCGACATCTTGCTCGTTTTGACAGTCGAGTGATCACGGTGAAGGATGAGCTGCCACGCTGGCTGCCATGTTTTTCTTGGCGTTTCTTGGCTGCCACGCATTCGTGGCTCGTGTTCCGTCTCGATGGGGCCGGGGGGCCGAGAGGGGGCGCTGGACGGGACGTGCAAGATCGATGGCGCAATCGTCGATATGACGGATATCAAAACCCGCCAACTCGATCACGCTGGAAATCCCGCCTTGCCGCCTCGTGGAAAAACTGGGAACAAGATCGAACAGAGGAGTGAATCGTAAAAAAAGAATGGTGGATCGCGAGAAGAACGGAGTAGATCGTGAAAAGTAAAGAATGGATCACAAGATGTCAGTAAGCCATGGATGACAAAACAGTGCATGCGTGGATTATACCGTGAGAGAAGCGGAGTGGAGTGGAAGCCTGAGAGCACGTTGACACTTATTCATGTAGGTTGAAAACCAGCGTCGCTTCGCCTAGTGGTAAGGGTCTGCAATACCACTACGCGACACTGGTTCGAAATAAGTTGGCAACCTACATGAAAAAGTGTCAACGTGCTCGCAGCCGAAGACAAGAAAAACTATAAGACTATCACAAAAAGAGCGAAATGGCTAAATAAAAAGTGATTGCAAGAAGAACGAAGAGGATTACAAAAATAATGGAGAAGATTGCAATAATAAAGGAAAGTTGAAAAAAAAAATTGGATTAAAGCCACATTAATGAAGTAAATATTGTAACAAGAAAAACATGGATGAATTACACAAAAGGCGCAACATTGAAAAATGTACACCGCATGCCTATAAAAAAAATAACCAGAAAAACGGAAATGTCGCTGATAGATATATATATACAATGTATATAAGCTAATCTGGTTTGCATCGCTAATTAACGTGGCATACATCGCAAGACTATGTGGTTGACAAACTACAGTGAATAGTATGCGCGTCCATAAAAACTTACTGGAAATAAACGTACTTCCGCATATACAGGAAATAATAAACAACTCGCAGGAAGTCGATACAGATGCATAAAAAAGCGTTAAGGAAAATGTGCTAAAGTGTTAGACGATAGAAAACAATAGCGGTACTCAAACCGACGAACTAATTTTAGCAAAACTGCAATTTCAACCTTTATGAACGGCCCCTCAAAAGAGCAGCTTTAAACGTTTTACGACCTCTCAAAAGGGGTCAGTAGAATTGCTAGGGCCGTTCATAAAGATCGGCGTTCCACAGACTGCAATATGTATAGCGCATCTGCTGACCTCATTTGAAAATGGAGTTCTGTGATTGGCTTGACCAACTGCAAAGGTCATTACAGAAGTGAACTTGGAAAATGTGGGTTAGAACTAGGCTACCTGTGGCAGGTGTGGATGCTAAATGTTTCCAGTGCTGAAATTGCCACAGGTAGTTCTAACCCACGTTTCCCAAGTTCACTTCTGTAATAGGCCTATTACTTAATACTGAGAAAAAACACAGCAAATCGCAAGAAAAACCGCAAATTGACGAAAATGAAGTGATCTCAATGAAATCTGCACGGCGAGAATGCAGAAATTTATTCTGAATTGCAGAAAAATGTACTTTTCCATAAGAAAATCATTGTATGCGTCGAAAAGAAGACGCGACATAGATTGTCAGAAAATTAAGGATATGCACCGAATACATGTACTGTATACGTTGTTCGTAGGAAAACAAGTTGAATCGCAACTTGAAAGGAAAAACGCTGTATTCTTCTTATTTCCAAAAGAAAACGATTCAGATCCAGGCAGGCTAAAAAGGAAATACTGCGCATCACGCAGAATTGCAAAGTGCTCGCATATTTACTTTTAATTGCGTTTCATTCTCCGAGAAAAAACCCTAAATATCGGACAAAAAGACGCAGCGTTTTGCATCGTTTGAGTGCCCCAGAACGAGCGAGTGGGCCGGCGAATCGCCAAAACGAGTGGATTTCGTCCTCATTTTAGATATTAATTTCCTGCGAGGCAATTGCAAAATTACCTTCGTCGGATAATTGCATTGTTGCCATCATCCGAGAATGGCATCTGGGCATTGGAGTGCAAATGAAATGGGAGAATGGCGAGGGAGGCGCGCAGCAATTACGTTCCTCATCAAGAGTGAAAATGATGAAGTGGGAGCGAGGCCTTAGCTACATCTCCGCTCGGATTAAATGAAATTCCAAGAGACAACGAAGAATCCAAATTGAATAATATGCCACGGATAACGAAATTAGGCAACTCATTTACCAGAGATGGGCAACAGAGTGAAAGAGAATTATGATCCTCCTCCATTATGCACGAGAAAATTGCCCTTCCAATTCAGGAAAATCACTGAAAAACGAAATTTACGGACCTTTCTCGGTTTTCCAGGATTTCAAACTATCCTATACTCAGCTACTGTTTCCTGGGAAGAAAAGGCCACCCATTCATTACTAAGCATACTATAGGCTGTTTCCACTTTATCAAAATACTGAATTTACTGCATTTTTACTGCTAATTACAAAATAAACGTTGACATTTCGTTGTCTTCAAGGCTTCGGCTGTTCTGGATGGGTCATTTTCATTTATAAACACTGTTCCCTGCAGACCTTATGTATTCGCTTCAAAACAGAATTTCCCTGATTCCTGAATTCTTCAGAACTGTATACAGTATACACAACAAAACTGTATAACACCCTCCAATGTAAATTTTAACTACAAATTATATCAGAGAGTACTTTGACGTTCGTTTACTTCAGGATTTTTATTGGTATTTGAGAAAATAAGCATCAAATAATTGTTATTACTATACTCATTTTCACGACCTATAAACGTCCACAGAAAAAAAAATCAAAAAAGAAATTGCGAGATAAATTCTCCAGACTGAATTTCACATTTTATTGTAATTGATGCAACATAAGGATGTAATGTATATAAAACCCAGAAACACGCTGATATTTCCAATTCTTCTATAGATAACTTTCACGAGCAGACGACGCGATCTTGCCCCGCCCAGATCAGACCTATTGGGGTACTTTAAGGTATACTGGCATAAGGTATTAAAGTATAATCGAGAAAATTCATACAATTTTTGATTTGTAGCGGCAAAACAGCATCAAAAGCGTGAAAAATTCCGTTGGTGCTACGCTATTTGTTTTGCGTGGTCAATATCGTTGCATGAAGTTCGCCCCGTTTAGCAGATCGGACGCCCAGTTTTCCACGCTATTACCCTCCATC
>JAQGAO010002297.1:0-20195 GCA_034697705.1 Ommatoiulus sabulosus | reverse complement strand
TGTAAGCTCAGCCTGTCTCGGCTAAGCTTTCTTTGTGTGCGCCCTCATTTAAAACGCATGCCGCATTCTTATCCCGCCGAGCTGTAAGCGCCTGCAATAAGCGTCCAGTGTGTTCTCACCCATAGACCGTAGTTTGTATTATCAGAAGTAAAAAAACAAGGCTTTAACGACGCTACCCCACGTAATCACGTACATTATGGATGTGAAGGTGATGCAAAAATCAACGGGGAATTTCTCGTTATAACGTACCTTTTCATGTTGTCTAAAGTTCGTTTTTAGACGTGTAATATAGCGTGAATGTTCGGTAACACGAAAATTCATTCGTTTTAACGCAATTCAATTATGTTTAAAAATGTACTGCGTTTCGGTATTTGCGAAGGCAAATTATTCTATTTTTTAAACGCCATATTTTCTCCCATGTTTTTCTGAGAATGCCTAAAATAAAATTTACCAGTTTGCAAAACTGATGTTTTGTAGATTCAATTTTTGAAATGAGAAATGGTTCAATCTTAGAGAAAAATCGAAAAAGCACAAATTTAGAAATTTGTATATCGATTTTATTCATACTTCTAAATGTTATCTGCTTTGGACGCAACATATTTTTCCGGTTAACACGAACACAGGAAACAAAATTCTCTCAAAGAAATCTCGTCATGCATAATTCAGTTTCAGCTAAAAAAAATCAAAACTTGAATTTCCAATTTTTTTCTGTGGGCGAAGAGCAAATTTCCATACGCACTAGGTATCGATTATTTTTTTCAAAAATATAAGCGCATAATTTATAATATATAACTATGACGTCACTATACGCCCTCGTCTCCTTGAAAAGATAGCATAAGTACAACCCAGAAACAGATACATATTTATTAATCTATACTGTAGATTTAAAACTCTTTGATTCGGTCTTTAAAATATACAATTTGTCTCGCGGATTTTCATTCGTTCCCTATGAAGTTGCTTAATTCATCCGCAAAAAAGCGCCACGGTCTAAATACGCTTAAAACACAGTTAAATTTCTTAAAATGGCATTAATGCTAGCTGAATCTAACTTATGCATGATAAGCACCCGGTGATTCCATAAAGTTCGAGGAATATTTTTAAAAAGTCACTTTACTGTAAATATTACGGAAGTATACGAACTAATAAAAGCGTATAAGTAATATCGAAATCTAATTAGAACTAAAATTAAGCTATCGAAAACGATTTCATGGATTTACGAATTTACTTCCTGCTTCGATGCTCGAGGTTCGAGATGAGCCAACTTTTTTAATTGCAAATTGGTTTTAAAGATAAATGTGAGAAATTCTTCTGAAAGGTAGAAATGAAGATCATCGCTTAGCGACGATGGCACTTATCGATCTAAGACGTTGGAACCTGAAGGCGTTTTCTGTGCAAGACGGGTTAAGGAAGTTTTGAGTAGTCGATAAAAGGGGTTTTAGAAAGTTATTCACACGCACATTTTGTCATCATAAAAGCTGTCATTTTGCAAAATTGGATTTTTTTGGAAGGGCACGGGGTCTTTTTCGTACCTTTTTCCTGAGAAACGGCACGCTGTATTAATTCCCCAAAAAACGGTTTTTGAGGCATCCGTTTAGCCTGAAAGAATTTCCATTGATGGGCACCTCTGTAAATTGGGCTTATGGACGGCGCGCAACGCCCTCCGTAGGAAGTTGTGCGTGCACCGCTTGGATGCACCCACCTTTTTTGGCAAAATCAGCGACATATTTGCATGCTTGGGAAAGTGTTTTTAAAAATAACTCAACTTCGATTTCAGTAAATACCGCATTTCGGAAATACACAGTTCAATTATAGTTACGTAAAATCTGCATTTATTTAAATAACTTTATTTACAATGTAATTATTTGTACATATACATTTTAAGCTAATAATTTTGTGCATTTTTAAAGTCCAACGTCTACCTGGTTAAGACATTGTTTATTTAGAAAACAAATTCAAAGATTGTTAAAATACATTAGTATTACGTGTAATTTAACTGAGAAGTTTTAATTATTGGAAATTACAATGCATATTGTAATTTCCAATTCTGTATTTTTTTTAAGTTTAATTTTTTTAATGACATCAGTCGTTAGCAATAAGTAAATAAACATACATGTATATGTGTATAGAATTAAATTATTCAAAATATAAGAGTGAACATTTTTGTTGTTTCTCTGTTTCCAAATTATAAACAAACCAACGGTGTCAGCAGCAGTTTCCGAAACGAGCCATTTTTTTATTTTATTTTCCCTAATCGATAAAAGTACAGCATGTTTTTGTCACTGCAAACATGATGGCAATTACTTTAACGTTAAATTTTGCAGATGTCAATTGTTTGGAAGAAAAATGATTTGACACTTAATTTTAACTTCAACCGACGTCTGGCTATGGATTCGCGTCAAAAAATCTTCCCCGATCGACATCATTTTTCACTTTCCCAAAAAAAGCTAGAAAAATCTATCGTTTCCTCGAAATCTGACTTCTAACGATGTTTGAGCAAATCCCGGCTATTCTCTATCGAAAGAACGTGATTTATGAACACTAAAACTAGTATTTTGCGATTTTAAAAAATGCATTCAACTAGGTGCAATTGCGATGGGGTTTTGACAAAAGTAATGGTCGGGGTCATCTGCATTTTTTTTCTACAAAACTTTCGAAAATAATCGAAGCCGCGACCATCGCTGGAATCGTGAGAAATCCATGGAGTGACGTCATAAATCAACATTTAGAAAATGTAGGCCATCGAGACTTCAGAAACTGTCAAAGCATTTTGATGTCTATTTTCCCTGTCTCAAACGGAGGAACGTAATGTCCTGATTTTTTGTGTGACTGCTTAAAACAATGATTTTTTTGTTGTGAAAATTGTTTGGTAATCGTTTATCAAACTGTATAATGTATATTAGGATTTATCCCTCCTTAATGACGCGTACAGTATAGTACGTGGAAATATTATATATATACGTGGAAGCCCCTTAAAGTGGGCAATCATTGCGTACACTAAAGCTCGACTAGATTGATAGGGTGGTGGGGAACTATTTTGATTTAGATAGGAAATGAGAAACTTATTATACGAAAAATTGCGTGATTCAAAGCATAATATTTAGTATACCGTATATTTATAAATGCGTATTTGGACAGTACAAAGATAAGCGTTTCAATTTAAAACAATCATTTTGAAATCAGACATTTCCCAAACATTTGCAATCTCTGCTAGCATCAAAGCGCGTACAAATTGCCTGCTGTCTGGTACATTAAATGATAAAATACTGTATTTAGAAAATATTTCTATTAAAGTGTAATCTCATTACGAAAAACTCGATTTATATTAAATCCTGATAGAACGAACTTATTTCCAGTCATCATACGTATGGACGAATAATGTTAATTTATACGTTTAAGGCGAATTCCGAATTCGGATATTGTCATTTTCCGGTTAAAACAAATGAATTTTCGAGTTCCCGAGCATTCGTGATATAGCGTATACACTATATGTTAGGTTAAAACGAACTTCGTACAATATGAAAAAAGGTAAGTTATAACGGAAACTGCGTTCCAAAGCTGGAAAGAAGCCGAAAGAAGCATTCACTGTGTTCTCACCCTAAAGCTTAACTCTCCTAACAGTCGGTAACAGGATTGTCGGTATTTATTTGTGGAATTGAACCGGCTTATGCAAAGGGCACAGGGAAGAATGTTTTTCCTCTATAATCTGGCCATAATCTCTCGTGGTTAAGCCCTACCCGTTTCGTGTTTATTGTTTGGTCTCCCATTTTTGCGCTCGCCTAATGGGATTTGCGCAATCCTCCAAAAGCCAGTGTTTGTGGAATTTGGCTGCTTATTTTTGCACTCGGACCGCATTTTTCTTGCGCAAACTTCGTTTCTTAGTCGTCGTCGTTGTTGTTTGTTGTTGTTGTTGTTGTAGTTGGCAGAGTAAGCACGTACTGCATAGCCTCCTTCGTTATGCTAGGCGTTTTCATATCACAGTTGCATGGAGTGAGCTGCCATATAAAGTAAGCTCCCGCAGTTCGCCAAATCATTTCTTGATTGCTATTCTGACCGCATGTTTTAGGTCGAAAGTTTATGCCGCGAATTTAAAGAGCTAGCGAAGTGCTGCTCAATTTCAATGAGAAAAATACATGCTCTCGCGCCGATTTTTAATGAGTTTTGGATGCGCTTTTTTTTGGCGGTATACAGGGTGAGTCGAAAGGAAACTATACTCTTATGGGAAAAAGGTTTCCGGTGGTATTATTTTAAAAGACGCTAATGCGTTTACGTGAAATCGTGCTCAAAATGCACGTCTGCCCGCCTTTGATGTGTTTTTCCATATGGCGTAAATGGAAAAAGGGAGTTAAGTGATAAAAATTGCACTAGATAGAAAAACCCTCATTGAAAATCTATACCCACGCCCCTGTACATAATACAGTGTACGAAGCTCGCGAGCGGTCCAAAAAATAAAACATATCGCTCAGGGTACTCCCAGACCTGGAAATGTCAGGAAAAATGAAAATTTCTGGAAAAGTCAGGGAAGAATGGATTATTTTAAAAAATTCAGGGAAATTCAAAGTATTAATGTTGTCAGAATCCAAAATTGATAAGTGGTTAGCTCGTGGTTCATTTGCAAACTATAAAAAAATGTCAGTACAAATTTTTAACATTTTCAACAATTTCAGAGGATAAATTTTCGAAATATCAAACAGTTTCAGAGGACAAACTTGCAAAATTTCGGCAGTTTCCGAAGACAAACTTGCAAAATTTTCCACGTTTTCCGAGCACAAATTTGCAACATTTTTCATTTGCTTCAGAACAGTTTTCAACAGTTTCCGAGGAGAAATTTTCAAAATTTCCAACAGATTCTGAGCACAAATTGGCGAAATTCTAAACCTTTTCCTAAGTGCCAATTAACAAACATATACAAAGAATACAAATATGTAACATTTTTAAAATCTTTTCATGATAATTTTTCAAAATATGGATGACAAACACGATTTGCAAAATAATGGATAACATTGGCATAGGAAAATTTTAAAATTGGTCTTGGTCAGAGAAATTGGTCCTGAAAAAGTCAGGGTATTTTTATAAAAAAAATACCCGTTTTTTAATTTTTTTTAATCTTTGTTGTCCGAAGATGTTTTTTTTTTATAAAATTCTGATTTTCCCAAAATAAAATGTGTTTTTTTGTTGCTTTTTTCAATTGACAACTGAATGGTAAATAATGACGGGCACATCGTATAAATTCCGCGAACAAGAACTTACGATTATGTCTATGTATTTTTTTTCCGTCGGACATGAGCTGTATGGGGCATTCATAAGATGATTTCAGCTGAGGAAAAAAAACCGGAAGGAATGTTTTGATCATGTTTTTATTTCATCCGGGGTGTCATAACTACATTTTCAAATTTCAATTTTGCTTTCGTTATTATCATTCTCGGAAAGAAATGCGAGTAATTGAGAAGCACCGCGAGACTCGCCAGCCGAATCTTTATTATTCCTGTCATTAAAGCGGTTTAATAACCAACTTAGGCCTATAAAATTTGGCACGAAGCAATTTGATGGCAAACCTCGTTTACGCTGATGGCAGTACGAGTGGAAGAGAGATTAAAGTTTTCAATTCAAACTCCTTTTTTTTTCATTACCGTGTTCAGCCATTGGAAAATGTGAATAAATGAGGAGACACGGAGCCATTAAATCTCCTTGAAAATTAGGTTCTTTCTCAGACTTTAAAGCGAATTTACAAGGTGTTATTTACGACCCTCGTGTTTGATGGCCACAAATTTCATCGAAGAATGGTCTTGGGACCTTTTAAGCAACGTGAAAACATCGTTAGACAATGCCTTGAACTTGCTCGCAATTCATTCAACTCTGATTTTAATTCGTTTTATATATTTTGATCGAAGGTCTATAAACGCTTTATTGGGCGAATTCATCGCCGAAAAACATTCTTGGTTCGGCGTCCCTTTTGATTTGTAAAACCATGTCAATAGCATTCCTCAAAACTAACGTGGATTTTATGGCCTATACCAAATTAGAAGGCGACGAGCTCTTTAAAGATTTGCAATAGATGGCGTGGTTACTTAAGATGATACATGCACTGAAATTAATGTTACATGCAGCGAGATTTTTGCATTTGTTTACAAATATTCTTGATGCGTTGCTGCGCATAGTTTTCGAAAGAGAAATCGTTCGTTTGTTAAATTACAGTAAGTGAGAAATAATTTTTAAAAAAGGAGCGTTTTCAATCAAAAATTTGAAAAGCTTGTGTAAGTTTTGAATTTTCTAAATGATGAAACGATGAGGAGGTACAATGTGTTTTTACTGTTTCAAACAGTATGAACACAGTGTAATTGATCCGAAATGCTCGGAACCAAAGTGCTTTTCAGATTTTGGAATATTTGCATATACCGTATAATGTATAATCATAACACAACATTAATTTCATTAATTTAATATGCATATCATGAAAGCAATTTTATATACAATTTTAATTATTTCTTCATTATTTCATTTGAACACGGGGAACAGGTGTGGTAAAATCTTGTTGTCGTTCAAAAAGATTGGGATTTTTAAATATATATTTTTCCTGAATTACTGATAAGATAGATGCTTAACCTGAACAATGTTGACTTCTGAAAAAGCCACCGTATGCGAAAAGACCAGTATGGTAACTCTGCCCACTTTTACCTAGCCATGAGCTCGCATCGCCACACAGGAATAGTGTATGAGTGAAAAATCGTTCACTTAAGTGAGTTACTCACCCCTACTTCACTCACTATTGTGAACTACTTCACTGAACTAGTTGTTCTTCGCTCACTAGCTCGAACCGGAATTAAGTGAACTAGAGTGAACGACGTACAGGTAGTTCACTTACTCACTTGAGTGAGCTACATGTAGTTCTTTTTTTTTTCGTTCACTCAATCATATACTATCGTGTGGCACGCGTCACTCGTTCTCGCCGTTTAAACATTAAAGGCGCCGACACGGAGTTACTCTACTGGTCCCTTCGTACACTGTGGAAAAAGCTCTATACAGAGTTATATAGGTTTCGAAAACATGATAACAAAGTTTCCTTTCTTGTGGTTCGGAGAATTTGAGTACTTGAATGAATTTTGCCACAACTTATGGTTGTGTTTGCCATTGGTTGTGTCAAAGTTCAGTCTCGCACTCAAATCTTTGAAGGAACAAATGAGCACAGTATACGAAATACCAGTATAGTCACTCGGCGGCTTGTTACATGGCAATCTTTCGCAGCGACAACTGTGCGACTAGCAGCGGTTAAATAGGATATATATGCATTAAGCCACGCCCATATATCAATAGTATCGCATTGCCAATGTTGTTTTATGCTAATGAACACGAGCACAGTGCCCACACTCAAAAAGGACATCCTCATGTGAGGGTGTAAGGGGGTCCAATTTTGGGCAAATTTTACGGACGTCCTTTTTGAATGGCCCCAAAACTTCTCAAAATGCATTTATCACTATCACTCCTTTCAAACGGACTGTATATATTTAGCCAATTGGGCAGTTTTGTGCAACCCTGTGGGTATCTTATCATTTGTCAAGCGAGTGACGCGTCGCCTATACGATACGGCCATATCGCGTCGTATCGTTGGGCGTTATTATACTTTGCTTCCTCCGTATCAAGTCAGGCGCTGCAGTCGGTTTTCTTTTATAACATGGGAACATCAAAGGTGCCGACATGGAGTGACTATACTGCTATTTCGTATAGTGTGGAATAAGGCGTGCCCAAATTGGAACCACACACAATCTTACGCAAATAAATACTGTACATCTATACTCTAATATCAGCTTTTATTTTCAATGACATTTTTATCTAAAGACTCGTTTGTTTGTTTGTTTAACATTTATAATGAATCGGAGAATGTCAATTGACAAAATGTCATATGTGCTTTCACAGTGTTTTATTGCGCGTGTTCGACAATGATTTGCCTATTTTATCAAATCTTAGATGTTGGTGTCGGGTAGCGTATGTTTTCGAAATTTAATTTATCGATCTGTTTTATTAATGAAACGTATAGCTTAAGAAATCCATGAGCTTAATCGCAAAAATGTCAAATTACATCAACATGAAAATAAAACAATTTTTATAAACCTTAAATAATGATGTAGTGTATTTATAACCATTCCTCTCATCTTAATCGTCGCGTCGAAAGCAACACTTCCAGGTAGCTTTATTATACAAAATAGACAATTCAGTTAACGTCATTGCCTGGAAAATCAGGTATTTTAATAACATTCAAAAGTTGTTTTCTTAGAGCGAAATGACTATTTTCCTAAACATTAAGCTAGAGTTGTTTATGTAAGATTGTGATCTTGGTGTATGTTTTTTTCGGAAAATAAGGTTTGTTTCTTTAGAAAACAAGAACAAGTTTTATATTATGTTTCTTAAGTTATCGTATGAATATTTTCTCGTTAAATAATCTACGATTTTAATTTATGAATTTTAAAGTCTATTTTTTTTCACTAACTTAGAAGTTGAAATATTTTTGAACACGCTGTATTTGATTTTGCGCGATTTCGTAGGAACCTAGACACGTAATTCGCTATTGATTTACAACATTTTGGATTAAGTTGAATTGGCTTTTAGCTCGAAAGTGCGCAACCCCCCTGCACGGATTTTTATATTTTATTTTTATTTATGTATTTTTTGCGAGTGTTTTTATTCGGCGTTCGCCTCTCGGAGCTACATGGGGGTTTTATAGATTTCCATGACACGGTTTGGCTTTTAGTGAATATTGCGAATTTGTCTTAAACGTAGCATTCAGTGACATAATCGTGCGGTAAGTAATTCGAGCATGCACCGAGTAAACACTAAATCAACCGTAATATCAGCCTGATTAGGTTTTCAATTTATGTAAAATTCATCGGTTTTTATGTCGACCGAAAATTATCACGGAAATAGGAAATAGTTCTGTAAATACCTGCTCTAGACCAACGGAGTAAGTAAGATATTTCTTCTTTTCATGAAAGCAAAAAAAAATACTTCTTTTTGGCCGAAGGAGGAAAGCAAAGCACAAATTAAATTAACGAATAAATTCCCCTTTTATGTCGATTTTGAGAATAGATGCGGATAATTGTAACTTGATATTGATGAACTTATGGAGCATGCGCCAATCAATGCATCTCTTCATATTGAAATCTGAGCTAGCATTTGTCGCAAATATCTCGGATTAAGGTGAAGAAAAGTCTTATTTTTATTCTGTATATTCTTTATATGTTCTTTGTATACACGTATAGCTGCTTTTTATTTTGGATGTTTGCAAAAACATATTCCGAAAGTACATTTTCCTAACAATGTAACTCGCGAGTGGTTTTACAAATTGATTCTATAGACCGACTTACGTGTATGTTCCATATTAATTCAAATTTAATGAACTGGAAGACATGATTAGACCTGATTTGCTCGTATAAGTTATCGATTTGTTCTTCCAAAACATGCAAGTTTTTCATGTTCAAGCATCCAGGCCTGTTTCTAAACACATCATGTATAAAAATCTGTAGGTGTATATGTTGTATACATGTTTTCTTTTATATTCAAAAATAAAACTAAAGCAGAAAATAATCGGAGAATACTGTAAGTTTAACAACATGTTTTTACAAGTTTAACAACAATAAATATACGTGCTTACATTTTGCCAAAAGTAGAAATTAAGTAAACATGGCTAGAACAAGGGCAGCTAGCATTGTAAGTTTTCATACACTCTCTTTGTTTCTCTTATTCATAGCAAAAAAAAAGCGTATCCTAAATTTTTTTCACTCCAAATTTATTACGCGGTAATTTATTCATTCGTTAATTTCGGGACAAGCGTTTAATGAGCGTCAACTCGTTAATCTTTCGCGCTCTTTTAATTTAACCTTTAGCTGGATTTTATCTTCTTTTGTGTCTCGGAACAAAAGAATGACCAAATAAATGACAAAGTTCAAAAGTTCGTCGTCTCCTATTTGTCACCAATGCGCACTCGCGCTGGAGCAAACGCATCGAAATAACAGCTGCTTTTATAATAAAATTTAATGGACGGTTAAGCGGTTATGCAGATTTGTAGTACTGTACCGGGGACGACAGTCTATGCTCGGATCCAATCAACACTTTGTTTCTGCCCAACTGCCTGCGCACTGAACAGTCAAGACGAGTGTCGTGTAATTTTCACCAAACATGGTTCATGGAAAAACTGTCGTGGAATTCATGTTTTTAAATGTCTCAAAAGTTTCGGAACAATTTTATCCTTTTTAAATGTTTGGAAACTTTGTGGATATCCTGTGCTGTGAAATATTAGACAACAATTTAAATTCATCTTAAAAACTGTGAAATTTATGTTTTTAAATATGTCTATAAAGTTTCGGAACAATTTCAGTGTGGCCACAGGTCAGGGAAGTCTTCCTATCCCATCCTCCTCGTTAAATTCCCAAATACGGGAAATATACCTAAAATGTGATGTTGGGGTCCATCATGACCAGACTGCTTAGTCTGACTTAATTTGTATAATTATCCCCCCTGCCAAATGGTAATATATGTACTGACTGCATGGTAAATAATTGAGTTGAAGTCAGGGGAAAAAGTGGTCATGGAAGTCATGGAAATGTGTGAGTGGTCAGGGAAATTTTCCCAAATAAAAGCAAAATGCTATCCCTGCACTCAGTCTGCTTGCAGCTCTATCCCCAATCCTCTTCAATCCACCCTCATCCTAGCTTGGGAATATTTCAAGCTTCTCATTGCAATTGTTATTTTGTTTCATTATGACAAAAAAATTGATACGCATTAACGAGTAAGTTTTGGTCAGGGAATTTTGAATTTTAGTCAGGGAAAAGTCAGGGAAATTGAAAATGAAAATTTTGTGGCCACCCTGAATTTTATCCTTTTTTAAATGTTAGTTGTTTGGAAACTTTGTGTATATATTGTACTGTGAAATATTAGACAAATCGCACGATGAATTAGACAACAATTTTAAGTGCATGCAATTATTTTGTTCGGTATGCCACAAACACAACGTTTCAAAAAGTTTCCATCCAGGTCTTTGATGAAAAATATTTGTTTAGGAAGGGCACACAGAATGTGAATTTTTTGGTATAAACTGTATATTATTTACATGATAAACAAATATTTCCTATCTGAGTTATTACATTGCACATTGCAATAAAATAATTTATTTTTAGATTAAAATGATCGAGCTACATACGCCGATCGATATCCTAGTTTATACACGTATAAGAACGCTAGATCCTAAGATGTAAAAAGTGAAGTTGTTCTTTGCCCTCTAACAGCTCCTACTTGTTTATGTGCATTGTATTAGATTCGTCGAACAACGGGAATACAAATATAGCATCTTAGATTTCAATGGTAATTTGATCCACCTCCGCAAGTTTCATTATTGACAATTGAGCCATATCTATACTGTACAAGTAAAACCGGTAATTTTGGAGTAACTCTTGGAAACGACCTCTTCAAACCATCCGTCGTTATACGTCTCAATGTTTAGATTTGAATTCATTGAAGCTGATGTTGCGATAATATCTAAGTTTAGGTATTTAGACGATGACCGGGGATTTTCTTTTCTTTCCCCTTCCATAGTTCTGCACGAGGTACGAGACGTCCGACAAGCGTATCTTCTCGACATTCGCCAGAACCCGCCCCCCGGACACCCAAATTTCCAAATCGGTGGCTTCGGTGCTGCTCAAGTTCAACTGGAAGAAGATCACGTTCTTACACTCCGTCGCCAAGGACACCGGCTTCGAGGACATCGCAAAGACCATCCTGAAGACGCTGGAAGACTGCGGCATCCAGGTGAAGTTCAGAAGAACGTGGAACGCCACCTACCATCACGGATACGTGGAAAATCCCTTCAAGAAACTCGTGGAGGAAACGTATTTGGAATCGAGAAGTAAGTTATTTGTTGTTAATGTACGGATAATGTAGAATAAATTTTAGGCAATGTTCAAAAATTATTAGTCGCTCACAAAACCGTATTTGTTTTTGTATGTAGGAGATTCAGTTTTCATCGAATTTTAATGTCAAATGTCACTTTCACCAGAAATCTCGAAGAAATAATTGTTTTCTTGGGATTGAGAGGAGTTTAGTAGGCCGGAATGCTGTTTTCTAGCGAATTTTAACGATTGGTTTTATTTTAAAGGGAATTAATATTTGCTCACAGAACCGTATATGATTTTGAATATAGAAAAGTCATTTTCATAGAAATGTCGCTTTACCCAGAAATATTCCAAACAAATAGTCTCATCCATAGGGTGCGAGCACAAAGAATGCTTACTTTCGACATGCTTCTTTCAGCTTCTTTCCTGCTTGTTTTCAGCTTCTTGCTTCCAGCTATTGGGCACACAATGAACGCTGATATTAGCGTAATGGTCAGTCAGTGTGCTTGGTGGCGCCAATGCATGCGTTGTGTTAGGTGAAACATTCCGTGTAAAACCTTGCACTTGCGCATTAGCATCTCACGATGAGCGCAGGACACGTTTTTTACGGAACATAGGCGGGCATATGTGCGTGGCTACACTTTTGACCAATAGTGATCTAAGTGCCACTCTTTGTCTTAAAAATCTGCTTTCGGATTTCCAAAAAAGAATGTTAAAATCATTCTTGAAAGCTTATTATCGCTTCTTGTAAGCTCAGCCTGGCTTAGCTAAGCTTTCTTTGTGCACGCCCTCATTTACAAAGCATGCCGCATTCTTATATCGCTTGGAAGCGCTAGTGTACGCCGAGTGGAAAAGCGCCTGCAATAAGCATTCTTTGTGCCCGCACATGTGGTTGAACGTTGAACAGCGCGTTGAATAAAAATATTCAACTCGTATAAAAAATGGCTCGTTATATATGGTAGTTACTTTTTCGTGAAAACAATAATATTGTTGTAAGGTGGAATTGAAAACATCAATTTGAAGAAATCCTCTGGGGATGTACCTTCGACGATCTTGCTGTTATACGATGCTTGCCAATAGGTTATCCAAAGTGTAGCTACATTTGTGAAGCTTTTGATCTTCCTGCCATCTCGCTTAATTATCAACTTCATCATTCATTGCAGCAAACTTTTATTCCGGGGATTTTTGCGCGACGCAGAACAAAACATCCCTAATCATCAATCTTTATTATGAAAATCCCCTAAAAAAATCCACTCTCGGATCGCTTCGTTTTGCTTTTGCACCCAATCACGGCATCTTTTCACATTGGAAAAAGTGGGTCATTAGTCACGGAATAACGCAAATTTCGTAAAAATGTTGTTCTATATTACGTAACGAAAATTTGATTAATTAATTGGATAAATGGAGCGTTGACTGATGATGACGACGGCATATGGAATTGATGCTGGCATTATGCTCTGATTATAGTTATTGCTGCGGATTTTGTTCCGGGAAATAATACGAAAATATTCAATAAATCATCGTCATTCACCGCGCGTGTTAACAATATTTTGAAAATGGTGAAGTATAGTAAAAACCGATGACAAAATGGCGGAATTGGGATATTTTTTTTTTGTTCGACGACATTTTTTGTTCTCTTTTCGATGAATGTTTGTTAGACATGTCAGTGCCAGACGATCGATCCTCCAAAAAACATTTCTCAAATTTTGAACTAAATTCTAAACCGGAAAAAAAGCAAAGATTAAAAAATCGATTCATTTGATAATCGCAAATTTATCAAATTACAATGCCATCGCTTTTTTTTTGTAAATTTATTGTGCTAAATTCTAGAGAAATAATTAAAACTTAGTAAACTAACCGCGCTATATTCAATGTGAAATATAGAGTCGTCCATTTTTGTCCAAATTATGTCAGCACTTGAAAAATGCCGAAATTTGATAAAATGGCATTTTTTTTCAAAAATAAAAAAATACGTGGTGTTTTGTAAGAAAAACAATCGCCATTTATAAAACAAAACTAGCGTTTATTTTCGTAATGTTTTACCCCCGCAAGCCATTGTTTTATAAGTACAACTAGCTGGCAGTCCCAGTTCCGACGTAGCCCAGGCTATACTTACCTAAAGCGATAACGATCGAGTCGAGTGAAGCGAGGCATAACGAACGGAGTTTTCATTTTGCACGCGGTTGGCGTCATCAGGACGTCATCAAATGACGTCCTCACAATTTTCCCAAAATTCGACTCCCCCCTGTCCGTATTGTGTCCGGTCAATCAGGACGTCCTTTTTGAACGGCCCCTGCACATCTTCACATACAAACACACATACAGCTCTTCGTTTACATGTATATAGATATCACGCTGACAGAAGCTTCATGAATGACACTATTGGCAGTCGTCAAATTACTCGTGGAAAAACCAATGCATAACTTTGAGTGCATTTTACACACGTGACTTCGCGAATGCCAAAAGTGCAATTCGTAAAAGTTCTGTCTAAGCACCCTTTTTGTTACGCATACCTTCGTGAAACGTTTCAATGTCGTATAACATAATTTTCACTCCCTGCGGTGAGGGTGAAAATGCTGTCTACAGAATGCTACTGTCTGTCTTTCTGGTTTATAGACGATTATTTCTCCTAAGCCACCATCTTGGTTCCCAGATACAGGAAGCGATCATCGGGATTGTTTCCTTTTTTTCCACAAGAAAGAGTTGTTGCGTAAAGATTTAATCGTGGTTTAGAAGAAGAAAAAAAGCGAGGATGTCGTCGATTAAAATAATCGGCGTTTGGTACAATCGCTCGTAAATCAGGTTGTCAACTGGAAAGAGTGCGCTCATTTCTGTATTTCCTGCATCGAAACGATAAATATTGCGACGCTGGAGATAATTTCCGTAAGCGTTGACGCTGGATTTCCCCCTGGGCGAACGAATGCCAAATAAATGAATGCCTTTTCCCAACTCCCCGTTTTTCTATAAATTATGATATTTGTGTCGACGCATTCGCTGTGGGTAACGCTCGATTTACGAGCTACAAAAGAGATTAATTTCTCGAGGATCTTTGTTTAACCCGGCACCTCGTTGCTCATTTTCTGACATCTCGTCCTCTTCTGTTCTTCGCTGGAAATTTTCGGAAGTCCCTTTCGATGGGAATTTGCGTGAGAGGGCAATGCACCTAAAAATACGAAATAGAAGAACTTATCGCTTCTAATGATTGCCAGTTGTTTCCGGAAACAAACTTAATTATACGTACTGGGAACATCTTGTCCACACCGAAGCCACTTGTTTTAGGAACATTTTTACTAAAGTTGCTTGTGTTCCCACTTACTGGAACATTCTGTTCAAACTGAATCAGCAACACTCTAGGAAACAGAAATGTTTGCTCGTGTTACCCAACTTCGCTTGATCTTAATCGCTTTTTATGGAAGTACGAAATTTAGCTGGCAACTTTGAGGAACGAGTAACAGAAACGGAAAACTTTCTCTACGTTTCCTCCAGTGTGGACGTAGCTTAAAGTTACCAACATCGAAAGTTGTTTTTAACGTTTAGAAATTCGCGTCAAACTCGACAATCGGCCAATCGAACAAATGTCAAAATATCACATTCATGGTCTACATTTTTGCAACATTCTGTGAAACTATTAGCTTTACCACAAAAGAAAAATGATCTTCCCATTGGATTTTGAAGTGAATGGCTTCTTGATATTCAGTTAAGCAAAAATTGTGGGAAAAAAATCAAACATTAATGCCAAATGTCTCGTAAAATATGAAATAACTTTTTGATTTTTGTTTACATTACATACATATGTTTTTATTAGAACTTGCTGTTGTAGTTTACGTGTTTACGTTTTTAAACGTTGTCAATTGCTATGAAATAACATCTTGCTCCGATGACAATAAATTTCTGAATGACACTCCAAATCCTCGTAACATATCCTTCTCTTTCAAATGGTGTACTTTAACCTCGTAATCCTGTTTACGTTTTTTTGATCAATCTCCTTATCTGATTTCATTTAGTTTACGTGGTGCTGGGTCAGTACTACGAGCACGTGGGCTTGATGGTCAGTCTCCACGATAAAGGATTGCTAAAGAATGGAGATTATTTCGTCGTGGGCGTGGATGTTGAACAATACGACCAGGAATATCCCGGAAAATACTTAAGCGGTAAATTTCTCATTTATTTATTTATTTATTTTTTAACCCAACGTTGTTCAATGTTAACTCACGAGGAACCCTTTTGCTGGCTCGCCAGGACTGTTAAAGGATGACCCGGATGCTGCGGCCAAAATCGCCTACCAGTCTTACGTCGGGGTAGTCGGTTCACCCACCGTCGGATTCGATAACTTCACCGTCAAAGTCAATACCTTCATGGAAAGCCCGCCCTTCAATTTTCCTAACCCACTCACCTTGTTCGGAGGCATGAAGAGGGTGAGTTATATAACTTTTGCAGATTTTTGAACTAATGGTCAAGATTTGGGTGATGAAAACATGCAGTGATTAAATTACACTTCGACGTGGATATTGTCAGGGGTAGCGTCTATAACGTAAAGCAACGTCCATGCTGGAGGAGACATACAGTACAAGAGCTTTTTGCTGCTAATTGTCCCCAACAGTTGTTTCTGCAAACATAAACGATCGTAAACCTACTGAAACATCGTGTCCACTCGGAATTAACTTACTTAGGAACATTTTACTGAAGTTGTCATCGTTCCAACTTACTGGAACATTAAGTAATTTATAGCAACATTCAGAAGCATTCATTGCTTGTTACTTCAACAATGAATGCTTCTGAATGTTGCTATGAATTACTTAATGTTCCAGTAAGTTGGAACTAAGTAAGTTACTCCGTTTCCTCCAGTGTGGGCGTTTGAAGAGATGCAAATCCCTCTATGCCTAAAATACTTTACGATGACCCATGCTAATCCATATGCTCCAGAACCCTCGATGTAATCTCGGCATCGAGCCCTCGATCAGAAGCTCGCGGATATACTAACGTCACGCGGAGTCCTTGTCAGCCACTGTCCCCTTTTTTGTCCCCTCCAAAAAAAAAACACTTTGAAATTGGGACAAAAATGTGATCATGCGTTCAAATGCAAATTTTCTAGTTGAAAGCATTTTTTTTCCATCCTTGGACATCGGCTTTCTCGCGAAAAAACGGTTTTGAAAGTCATAAAAGTAAGAAATGAGCTTGAAAATTGCGATTTTATACGGGCTTTTAGAAAGGGTGTCTCCGAATGTTTTATTTCTACGTCCTATCGATGTAACGCCGAGTTTGAAACTGTATCAAATAGCATTTTGCATGAAAAAGTAGACGAGGGCGTTTGCGGATTTCTGGCCCGCGAAAAATGGCTTTTGAATGAAATCCATCATGCTCTGAATACCGGTGATCATAGGCGTGTGCCTCGCTTTAGACGTTGTACAGGAAGCGGAAGCGAAGGCGGAAATATACTCGACTCCGCTATATTGGCTGACGCTTGGTCAAATTCCTGCAACATTAAACAACTTGAAATGTTTTCCCCATTTAACGGAACACTATGTACAGTTGCATCTCGTTAAGACGAACCTTGAGGGACGTCAAAATTTATTCGTTTGGACTGTAGTTTGTACTATCCATAGTCAGGAAAAACATAACAGGGTACCCCCAGACTTGGAAAACCTGGAAAAGTCAGGGAAGAATGGCTTATTTTGAAAAAGTCAGGGAAGAATGGCTTATTTTGAAAAAGTCAGGGAAATTTAACGTAGTCATTTTGTTGCGATCCAAAATTATTGCTTCTAGATGGTTAGCTCAGAGCCAATATTTGCCCAAATTTGCAAAATTGTCCACTTTTTCTGAGTACAAATTTGCAAAATTTTCCACGTTTTTGTTACGTCTATGTTAATTTTCATTAGTAAATTTTGCAAAATGTTTTCCTGTGTCGATTTTTCAAAATATATGTCAAATTTTGACATTGTCATTGGTCAGGGAATTTTTTTAAAACCTGGAAATGTCAGGGAAGTTAAAAATGAAATTTCTGGGGGAAAATTACATAACCTTGACGATAAGAACTGAAGTTTCATCGAAGTTTGTATAAAAATCCTACCCTACGTACATGTACAAGGTACATGTAGTATTCGAATGGGAAGGTGCTGTAACTTTTACGTAACAACGCGAACGCTCGTGAACTCGAAAACTAATTAATTTTAGTCTAAAATTTGTAATATCTGAAATCAGAATTCGTCTTGAACGAAGATTAACATTATTCGTCCATTCCCTAGGACGAGGACTCCATGCATGGAGATGAATTCGTATACAGTGTATGTACTATCAGAAATACGTATTAAGCAAGTTCTTCCTAATGAGGTTCCACTGTATATCTAAAGACACTAATTTAGGTTGACAGCCTTTCTTAATTTTCTGAATTTTTGTTTAGTAATTAATGGGAAATGCGTTTCTGGTCTTAATTGGTTTGATATTTAATGAGCGCAATAAATTCGGGGAAATTTCTCCAGCTGCTGAATGTCTCTTTTGTTTTACATTATCTAACGATGATCGGGATGCCCTAAATTTCAGATGTTCCTTTTGTAGCACCTATTTCGTAGCATTTCCTTATGGCAGCTTCGCGCGTCATTATCATTATGACAGGATTAAAATTAATCCTTTTTGTCTTTTACACGGTTTTGAGTTGGTAGAATTTCATAACCGAAATATGATTATTCTCGTATATATAACTAAATCCGGTTGCTTGTCGAGGATTTAAAATTGGGGAGAAAATAACGGAGTTGAGATGTAGCTGACTTAATTAGTTATCGATTATTCACTTATTTTGGTATTTTAATTATTTACAAACAGCGTGTTATGTAATACCCTAATGCAAATTATACCTCGCCTAATAAAACTTCTTCGTATGAGAAAAACCTTTCATCGGGGCTATCCATAAAATTCGCAATTTTCACATATAGTTGGGCACATTATATAGTTAACCAAATTGTTAAGACAACTTTCAAACGACGTCAAAATTGTTCGTTTAAACCGTTGTTCGTACATTGTATTATCATAAATAAGGCAAAGCATGACATGCATCAATAACAAGAAATAAAGTTTCATCGAAATATAAATACATATAATATTATATTATTATAGTCTAGATTATATATTTATAATTATATTATTATGCCTAATTACTAGCTAGTTTGTAGGGTTTTACCCGGGCTGTACTTACCGATAGTGGGACGAAGCGATCGTAGGCCTACCAAAGTTTCGGCCCGAATGAAAACCTAAAACGTATACGGAGCCCCGCAGCGGAAGATTTTTTTTTTCGTTTTGTACGCGTTTTTCGTCATTACGTACAAAACAAAAAAATAATCTTCCACTTCTGGGCTCCGTATATATGCAAACATATAAACTTACATCTCTTCTAAGATTAGATATTTGATATTTATTTCGGTGTCCATAAAATACGATATGAATTAATAGGCACGTTTGATTTCTTGTTTCATTATACTGTAAATCCTTCGGCTTTAAATATTGCAGGTACATATATTTAAATTTCCTAGGCAACTCCGTAGCAGACTGAGTGGTCAGGAGGACGTTGTCCGAAATGGCGTGGAATTTATTGACCATTAGGCCAGGCGCTCCTGCTGTTTACGCCAAAGGTCTTAATTAAATGTCCATTTGGCCGCCTGTAAATTAGGCCCTCCCTTCGCGTTGTAATTAAGAAATATTTAATTATGTCTAACCATTAATCAAAGTTAATTCCTCGTCACAGCTTGACCTGCTTGACCACGCGAGTTTTCCGTTAATTTCGATGCGTTAAGTCACTCCGTCTATGCCTGATGAGTGAGAATTTAATTATATACTATGTTATTATGTTCCGTGGAAAACATTACATTACGGCTATAAGAAATCTCTAGATATTAAAAAAAATGAAGAAATTTGAAGTTTTCTGCATGCTACCAGTGCACGTTCTTGCTGACCTGTTTAAGATTACGACATGCAGCTTTCTTGTTCTAGTTGTTTCCGAACGTTACTCGCTCGAATTTTATATATCAAAACTGTTGAAATTGAGCATATGCTCACACGATTTGCAAACAAAACTTCCTCCATTCCATGTTTTTAAACACCATTCTATCTAAATTAGTATTCAAAATAATTTCAGGGACATGTGCAGAAACGTGCACACTTTGTCATAAAACTGTCGATGTACTGTGAGATATTGCTCATATATATAGAGCATAACCTCATAATATGCCTGTTTTTGTAAGAATGGCTTTCGAATATACTGTACACTCTAAGAAATAAAGGTGCTTCAGAACAAAGAAAAAAGGTGTTTTGACTTGTCACAAATACTCCACCTTT
>JAQGAO010002296.1:0-20203 GCA_034697705.1 Ommatoiulus sabulosus | reverse complement strand
TCCCAAGGCAACGTCGTGCGAAAATTTGAAAGCAATCGGTGAAGAACTTTCGGAGTTCACTTACCAGGAACAGATCGTCGTTTACATTTTTATTTATATAGAAGATATTGTAATTGTACTGCTGAATTTTTATAAGTTATAATTAAAACGGGTTTAGTGTCTTGAAAATACATATAGTTAGTTACATGACCCTACATGAAAAGAGCTGAGGTCAATTTCTTGGATGGTCAGATACTAGCTCGTAATGGAGTTAAAGGTAGAATCAGACTTGAATTCTAACCTGGTATTTCTCGACTTTGTCTTGGAACTCGCTGGAAAAGTTTTCCAGGCCCTTCCAAGCGAGGAAGAGTGTGGCGATCTCATTGGCTGACCGGAGCATCGTAGGCTTCTCTTCGGGCCATTGCTTTCCAAGTTCGTTCTTGGACACCAGCTCTTGATAACAAGCATTTCCGGTCACGTCCTTGACTCCAGAGATGTTGTGCTCCTCGTCCATGCTGTTAAGGCTGAACAGGCTGAGCGAGTCCTCTAATTTTGTCCCATTGGCCAATTCTGATGGTCCTAGTTCTTCAGGTTCTTCGTCCCAGCTCGAGTAGGCCAACGGCACTGCGTCCCTAAGATCGTCGGCAGTCAGATTTCCCAAGCTGGGCAAGGATGTCGAAATGTAAGGCACTGGAGATTCTTGGATACTGGTCGACCTCGAAGGGGAGCTGCACAAGGACCACTCCACGAGAGTGCTGGTCGAAGTCTTGCGCTCCAGCTTGTGCACCAACTTCTTGGGCGCGCTGACATCGGAGAAACTCCGCGTCTTCAGTGGACTGATGACGGTGGATGAGATGTAGGCCTTCCAGAAAGGTGTGGCCACCCGGTCGCGCTGCTCCTCTCCGTTGCCTTGACCGGGCTCCTCGATGCAATTGCATATGTGCAGAAGTCGTTGGCAGATTATAAACACTAACTGAAAAACAAAAAACATGTTGGTGTGATTTTGTACTTTATTTAAATTTGGTTGTATTTAAATTATAATGTCGCTCTGGAAATTAAAACCAACCACCTGAGAAATTGGCAAAGATCGATATGCATGTGTAACAAAAATCAATGTTTGTAAAAAAAGCTAACGTTGAATTAGCATTGTTCCGTATTGACATACAGCCACGACTGTATTGGTCATAATAAGAAGTAATATTAACATTGATATGTGTAATGCAATAAGCTTAATTTTTTAGATCGGTAACTTCAAGGTTTCACAAACTTTTTTTTACCTTTGGTATGAACTTTAAGTCCCTCGCCTCGTAGCCATGCAATATCTTGCCTTGACGTTGGAGACATTGAGTGAATGTTAATTCGCCTTCTTTGTTCGATTTATTTCTGAAATTCGTTGGGTAATGTGAGTAATACGAAATAGAACTAACTCTGGAAATTCGAGTATGTAATGTAAATAGAGGAGTACAAACCTCGTAAAAATGACGAAATTAGGGGAAATGTATTTGAAAAATTCTTGAACACATACAATTTGCCCTCTGGTTTGAATTGATTTTGGTCTGAAAAGAAACAAAGGGTAATGATTTCCTATCCAGAAACACTTTTTTTTCATCGATTTGTATCGATTTTTTAAAGCTCACCGTTTATAGCGAACGTATCTTATTGCCTCGTTAGCTTTCACTCTCAACGAGTAAATTAAGTAGCATGCGATCAACACGCCAGTGCGACCTGCAAATAAATTGTTTAACAAATTGCTCTATTTTTGGCCGAAATACAGAGGTGGTTGTTCTAATGAACAAAATAATTTGCTAACAACACGCAAATTGCCAAATAAGTTAATTACGTTGTTTTTCCTCCTTCCTGGTTCACTCTTTCCCGAAGTCCTGATACTGATTTTTAGATTTTTTTATTCTTAAATTGGGGCGTATGTGTGGTTTCCGACAACATTTTTAATAAATTTTATAAATTCGTGCAGTTTTAAAAAAAAATTGGATTCACTGCTACAGTATATTCAGAAAAAATATTGTTCAATAAGCATTCTAAATGTGATTCGATAAGGTTTTTCTTTTCTTGGAAAAACCTGTACTTTACAGCAAACGTTGAAGCTATGTAGAAAACATTTCAGTAAAATATATACCATGCCTAAATTATTTGGGAAAACGAGGTAGTTCATACACATTATGATAATTGAGTAGATAAACTTCATAAATATGTATTAACACGACAACGATCATTAAAAGCGTTTTGGCAACAGCAATTTGGCTAAAATGCATTTTTCTAAAAGAGAAATAAATTTGAATATGGTAATGCCATGTGCGCAGCACTACCCTAAAATATATCTTCTTTTTCCAATGTTGCATTAAGATTTTGAAATATATTTGAACTCAAGCCTTGCGTTCTTGTACTCTGTATATATGATTTGTAAGATGCCACTTTAATCTATTTCCCTGTTCAGGTTGTAAACATTAACTGTCACACGATGAGGCTAACTTACCTAATCCTGCGTGACAGTGAATGGCCACTTTTCCTTCAAGTAAGGCAAAGGCCATCACTTTGACCATATCAAGCAGAAAATCGCGTGATGCCACACCATAATCCTTTCTTCGATATCATTGTAAATAAGACGGAATTAGTGGACTACTTTGATAATGAAACACCAATCTTTTGTTAATAGAGAATTATGTAACAAAGCCGATCGATGTAATGACGTAGGCATGGCGTCATCCTGGGTCGAGAACTGTATTAAAAGCCATTGCACACTGTTCTTTACTAAAATACTCGTGCAAGCCTATTTTATTAAAAAAAACTTTTCTTAGCAAAGTTGGAATGTTTCCATGTCAAAATATGTATAAATTTAAAATAAACAATTGCATTTTTTGCGTTGGACTATTATATAGTCTATGAAAACTTGATACAAGTACTATTATTTGACAGTTTACAGGTACTGTATATTAAATTTTTTAGCACATTTATACGATGTTTTATTTACCGAATGAAGGCGCTTTACCTTCGTTTATTAAAATCACTGTTTTAAAGTTTTATTAGGGGTACTCAAACAAAAACTTTTCGAATGTGCATGAGTCCAATTAATCATTCATTTTTAATTTTTATTTAATTCGAGTGTTGCGCACTTTAAGTTAAATTAAAATTCCTAGCTTTATTTTATACGTGTAATTTAAGACCCAACAATAGTTTGGTGTTTCATTCAGCGTTGATCGGGGATACTTATTCCAAATGACTACTTACATGGCAAAGTTGTAGAAAAATACTGAAAAAAAATTAGAATACAATTGCCTAAAAAACTTGCCCAATAAAGTTGAAACAAGAAAATGCCAATGTATTGAAACACGTGTTATTTACCATTGTTTTTCATAAATGTTTGAGGGTTGTAAGAGAAGCCACTTTCGTGCAGGGCATTACCGCAGTTAGAATGCTCGCCCCTAGTTTGGAGGTTGATTATGGATTTGATATTTAGCCTGTAATTCACAAAACATTAGTCCTGGAAGTACGGCAATTTTAATTACCTGAGTCATACAAGTGTATGAAGTATTTAAGATTTTACTCTAGAACAGGGAAATAGTGTAGATGTCTCATATGTTATTTATAAATATCGTATATTGTTAAGAACATTGTTTTCTTCAATATGTATACCTTTTTTAAAGCAAGATTTCACGAATATTTGAGCTACCTTTGGAACTGTTCGACTATGTTGAATTTTTCTATTGCTGTATCGTTGGGCCGAGCCATGGCCAAAATGTCATCTGTCACCCTGTGAAAATAACCACAAAATTACATCATAATACATGCAAGTTCTTGGATATACCGGTATATAGTTTGAGCTTATTTGGTTAGCTGATAGATTTGTTTATTGCAGACATGCAAGGTAGCCATAAAGCGATTATGATCAATCATTGTCGTAAAAGGTCATAAATTCTACGCTATTTGAGATACGTGTAGAGATTTTATTTTATGGCTACGAACGGTATAACTTGTCATACCGCGTGCCATCTGACTATTTACACGTTTAATACACTAAGACATAGAAAGACGATTATTTATTCCATCGTCAAAAATAAATGTGTGGGAATACATAAAAAGCCACGAGTTTTGCATATTCTGTAGCGATCATAATCACTTTACTGTATATATGTACATGACAGTGAGCCAACAATGAAAGAATATAACACAAAGGGAAAATCATTATAAAAATTATAAACAGAAAAAATAAAATAAATAAATGAAGTAATGAATATTGTGTTAGTGTATGTTAAAACTTAAGTCCATTAATTAAACACATATCCCAAAGCTACTCTGTATAAAAGCCTCATTGCGGGCACTGTTCAATTAACAAGAAGTGCTACAAAAAGCTTCTAATTAACTGTTCTGGGATTTGTCTGTATTGTCTGAATTGTAGTTGTGACGTTTTCCCAGTGTACAGTTTTATCTGTAGGAAGATCATTTCTTGTATGATTCCAAATGTGCCATCCTGATGTAAAGACATTAAAGCATGTTGAAAAAATGTAACGTTTTACAGAACTGGAAATGTCATTTATTTGAGCGTTTTCTATTTTGTTAAAGAATTGATTTTGTCTGCAAGCATTATTCCGAATTTAACATGTAGTGTTTTACAGCATGCATACAATACCACTATGCATTATCCAATATCTACTGTATTAAACAAAATTTTAAAGACTAACTTTGCAACATGCAACGATTGTTGAGCAAACTTTGTTTGGGAAGGCATTATAATTTGTACTAATTGAGACTAAACGTTCATTTCAATGTCATTCGAAAACAAATAAAATGATGTTCCTAATTGTTCTTAATGAATACGTATTTCTATGAATCGAGAAGCTTTTAACGTCATTGCGTTGCCTTCTTGAACACTCGATTATCGTGAGCTGTCACCACCCTGCCATATCACCTTGACAACTTGGTGCTCACAAAGTCACCCACTTTAATTGATCGTAGGCTGCTTATAACACCATTGTCCCGCAAACACTTTGGCCGAAATATGGCCACTTTTGGGAAAGTGCTGATTCGTCAGGCCCCGATTGACTTCCGATTAATAATTGAATCGTCTCCGTCACGGGACCCGCCCAGGGTAATTAGTTTTCCAACGAAAGTGGCAGGCATTCAGCTAGCTGGGCTAATGAGGTTATTTTAGCAAATGAAGACCATCGATTATTAATACCCCTAGTGATCGAAGTGATCGGACAAATTGCTGGGTGGAGAACTTGGGAAATACTCGCCCGCGTTGCCAAGCGTGTCGTAACCAGCCAACCCACCAAGGTCAGGCCCCGGCTGGGCCAAGGTGAGTTATGATAGGTGTTCAATATATCGATTGGTGTTTCAGGTGAAATGTTCTTTGTAGTTATGGCTACGACGTATTTTAGCCGATTGAGTGGTTTTGCTTTGACTGATGACTCGCCTGGTTTCAGTTCCCAGGCTGATAATTTTCATGAATTTTCAATTGATTGCCTGTTACGTTGATAAGGAATTTTCTCTAACCCGATGCAATAATTAAGTAGACCGTTTCTTCATTTCCTTTTAATTTCATGAAAAGCTTATATTGTATATTTTGAACCTGATATTTTGAACCTGGGCACGTTCCATGCCCGTACTCAATGAATTTATCTAAGAAACAGTAGTTTACTTATAAAGTAAAATATTTTATATTTAGAAATTTTTCCCGTAAATAACAAAAAAAATGGAAATTTCTCAACTTTTTTAAAACTACCACTTGTATATTGCATGCAAATTAAAGACTGCAATTTGAACTTGAAATTTCTTTTTTGAAATTCGTTATGTAATACAATGTTCCTATTGTTATCTATTAAAACTATTAATATTTTATGTCAAAAAAAGTGCTTTAATGAACGATTTAACGACTGACCCTATTAATGCAGTTTAAAAATAACAAGCAACGTGGCACCATGCAGTTTGCCAAACTTACAACTACTTCTCTATTTTCCATTTCAAATTATTTAATGGAAAATGTTTTAAAGTAGATGTTTAATTTCTGTATAATTAGTTGTAATTTTCACTAAAATTTCTCCATAGACTACTGTAATTTGCTATAACGTCAAGTTAAACCAAATTAAAAACATCACATAATTATTAGCTTGGCAAAAACGTAATGATTCTTTTTGAAATAAAGCGTATATTCTAAAAATAATTGAAATTAGCTTGAAGTTTCTAAAACATAATTACAAAATACTGTATTCATTTATATAATCCTAAAATGTAACAATTTAGTTTTTCTTGTTAGGTTTACCATATCGCAGTTGCAAAAATATTAATTTCTGAGTCTAGTGTGACAACAGTAAGGCACGATGTATTTACTGCTTTATGCAGAAAAGTCAATAACAAAACTAGAATCAAAGCAGTATTCGTACGCGTGTGGCGAAGAAATAGTTATTTCGACCACAAAAGTACTTTTGGGACACCTAGTATGTTTGCTGCATAGATTAATGCACATGCTGACACATATTCCAACTTATTGCACGGATCGGGCAAAGCAAAACTACTCCAGGTGAATTGGACTCCAGAGCATTTTCTTCTGGTCGATGGACTCTGTTGACTGGATCCTAGAGTCAGTTAACTGGGTCTCGGTCATAGATGCGACTTTCCTGGACTTGCTGCAGTCAGTTTCGTGACACGGGGGTATGATGGGGGGAGGAGGGGGAGGAGAGCACAATCTGATGAGAATGCCACTATTTACGATAAACGTTCTGGTAATAATGAAATAATTAGGTAAATCTCCAAATATATTAATACGTACTGTATACCAAAAGTTGGTTTGTTTATGGATTTTCACCGCTGGCCTGTTTCTGTACACGAGATTTGACAGAGTATCAACATTTTTTGAAAACGACATTGGAATATTGCAATCCCTGTTAGCCCATGCATGCATCTCGCGATGGGTTATAGACTAATAGTATACATTATATAGATATAATTAGTAAAAAACCTTATAGAAATTGTTTTTATAATTTAGAAAATATTCTTGATATTTAAACATCCTTCCATCTGATAAGGCAAACATTCCAATTATGATATCAAAATGCTCCTTCAACGACGTACAGTATTTTCAAATTAGGTGGAATACTTCCCATAAAATATGAAATCCTTTCTAATGAAATGCATATTTGCCAGAAACTGTTCCATATTTATCCAAATAGAAAAGTATTTCCTTCGATTTTCATTGTTTTTTAGGAAATGTCCCCGTAAACAGAAAAATGTGTTATGAGTTATACTGTATTTGGCGGGAACGATTCTATGTTAAATAGATATTAAATTTTTCTTAATATAACAATCGTTTTCTGCTGTTAATAGGGTATTTCTAAACAACTCGGATAACTGGCTTTTCGTTAATTTTTTAGAAACTTTACCCATACTATTTTGGTTAGTTTCCAAACATAAAAAAGGTTATTTTTTGAAGTTTTGTAACATGAGAGATAAAAAGAAATTTTGAGATATTGAAGATTTGTTGGATATCTATTTATAAACAGAATAACTGTTATAATTATAAATGGGAAATGTCTTCGCAAACTAAAGTTTAAGAAATATCGTCTTACCAGTGTGAATACAGCCCGGTGACTGCCATGTCTTTCTCCTCCCAATTTGTACTTTCGTACTTGCATTTCCTTCCGCCGCAGAAGATTGAACACTGCAAATCACTGTTGGTCACTTGCCTTAACTTTTCCGATAATTTGTTGTACTTGGCCGTAGGATTGGAATGGTTTTGGGCTTCGGTCGAGTACCTTGTGTCGTTTTTTGGGTCCATGGCCGAGGCATGCAGACCGAAAGGAAGTGTGTCAGTAAGGCACTGGCAGCACTTGTGGCAATACAGATATCTTCCGAACAGCTATTCGCGCGTGTCACGTGTGTTTATTTGGCATAGCCACTGGCAACAACCGGGCAGCTCATGAATGAAACATCAACCGAAATCCAATCAATAAATTGACGTTTTGAAAGTAGCACTTATTCGGCGATAGCACGAGGCAGAAACAAGCTATACCATATCTAAAACGCAATCTTTCAACGGCGTGCAACTACAGGTGCATAATTATGTTTTTCGTGCTTTTCAAGATGTGTGCACAGCAAACACTTTTATAGACTCGGAATGGTCAGATCAATGATCCTCATGTTCAGATTGGTTTCTGGGACGACGACATTTTTAAGCGAATATTCAACGAGCTACTTAACTGCATGTTTTGTTCTGTTCTTAAACTTTTCCACTATATGTCTTAGAATGTTCCATTATTTTGGTTGCTGTTCCATTTTTTAATTTTTTGCATAATAAGCTTGGGATTTGCAAACAGTCTATTTTTTTTAAAATTATGATTGAGTTTACGGAATCCACTGTTTTAAGTTCATTTTTTGAATTTAAATAGTTATGTTATTGTTATCTTGTAGGCGTCTGCTTTTTCATTACCCTGTTTTGTGTAATTTGTGGTAGGCCTACTCTCAACGATAATTTAGGATACGCAATTTTAAAAAGGAGTAAGCAAGTCCCCGAAACATTTACGAAAATTTTAAGCAGTCTTCATATCTAGGAATATTGTGGATTCATTGCTAGGGATCTTATAGATTCATTTCTGGGATTCTTGTAGATGCATTTGTAAAATTCCTTTGGTGTTAATTTTTTTGTTTAAAAGGAAAATCAATGCTCATGAGGCAGCTCAATACAAGTTTGAATGTTTTATGAACAAATAGTTTTTTTTAATGTTCACGGTAATAAAGTAAATTACGCATAAAACACTATTTGGTCATCTCTGAATTTTATATTTGAGTTGCTGTGGAAATATTTATCAAAATAGTCAACTTTCACCAAAATAGAAAAACTATACATATTAATTGCCAAAATCACCGTGTTTTTATTGGAGACATTTACACTGCGTGCCTATATTATTGAGCATGATTTAAGTTTGATTATAATAGGGCCTATTGGACACAATTAATATTCTTTTATCTTTATGATAGCGCTTTATTCAAAAGCATATACAGTTTATTCTTGGAAATGTACCTCGATTGATTGTAAGAAAACTTTCATGACAACATGTAAATGTGATGAACATTTATTTTCATTTTTTTCCCGAAAGAAATGCGATTAGTTCGAAGAAAATTGCGGTAAATTTCCACTTGTTTATTGGAAAACGTTTTGACATGCATGTTTAAGGCGGTTATTGGAAAAACTCATTTTTACCTTTGCAGAAATAAAAATAGATCAGCATCAATTTTATCCTTTTTCCAATTTGTTCTATTTAACGTTCTGTCAATAAGCAAGTGGGTCAGTTTGATTTATTACCTGCATTTATTATGCACTTGCTTGGCAGGCAAATTAATTCGATTTGAAATTGCTTTTTTAAAGAAATAATGATAAGTAATTACACCAACTTGACTAACCAATACAGTAAATGCCGCGGTTAAGGCATATCTTGATGGCAAAACCATAATGCAATAAAAAAACAAAAAAAATAAAAAAACTATGCCATGCCCATTATTTGAAAAAAAATGCCAAAATCTCTGTTATACTGTAAGTTGGTTACGCTTAGATTTAACGTGATTCTAGTAACTTATGCTACCAAAACTTCTACTTCTACTTACAAGTTCATATTGTGTGTATTTACTTGAAATCCGTGTTAGAAGAATATTTTATGCACTTTCTTAGGAGACGTCAGAACGGAAGTCGCTTATAAAGCAAATTTTAATGCGGCTTTGTACGCGGAATTTTACGGATTACAGACAATGCTAGCGGATTTTTCCTCGTTGGAGTTGAAACATCCTGACCATTGCCCTTTGGTACATCGGTGGTCACAGTGGCTTTTGTATCCTCTGACTTTGGCTTGTTGGCTGACTTTAGCATTGGCGTTACTTTAGCTTTCGTGATGTTCTTGGAGTTTTCTAGTTTGGCCTCTGTTCCAGGTTTCTTATCGTTCGAAGACGTTGTTCCCGCACCAAGAAGTTTATTGAGCATCTTCTTGGGCCTAATAACCAGATCGAAGGGGTTGAACTTTTTCCTCTTGGGTTCCCCCGGTTCTTCTGGTGCCTTTTCCGCCTGACAATTAGCCGATGGAAAGGTCAAGCGCCTCCAGTGAGGTTGTGTAAGCGGCGTCAAAGCAGGCAGCTGCATGTTTTGCAGAGCACTACCTTTTAGACTGTTACCTTTGTCAGAATGTTGAACATGTTGCAGATTGAGCAAGACATGATCAAGAGTAACGAACAAGGCATCGTCCACCATTAACCGGCTGTTCAACTGGCAGTTGATCACCCTTTTGAAACTTGCCAGCTGCTTATCTTGACCACTGATAGTGGTCAAGACGAGGTTTCTGGTTCTTTGGAAGAGGTCTTCCATGTTAAAGACCATGGCCAGTCTCAGGAAGGACACGCACTCGTTTATCTGGATTTCTAGAGAAACTTCGGTGTGCATTTCATGCTGAATCAGACGTGTAAGAGCCATGGGGTCGACGTTAGGCAGAACTACCTTTGACCTCTTGTACACTAGGCCACGGGTCATCGACAACTGCGCAGGAAGGAGGAAAGCCACTCCAGAAGCTAGCACCTCCACAGATGCCGACTTAACTTTTTTGGGCTGCTTCTTCCTACGGGGACTGTTGAAGGATGATTCAGATGAGGCCCACGAGTCCTGAAAGTGCCATTTTCATAGATTTTTTTAAAGAATGGTATGATTTCAAAAATCAGACTGCCAAGAATGCTCTACGGCTTGTCCTATCAGTTCCAATGAAACATTCTCCAACATGCTGTAGTTTCTAAATCATGCTTGCCCAGCAACCATTCCTGTCAACTTAAATTGTCAATTCTACAGCTAGCCACGTTGTTGTAAATTGACGTCTCTGACATGTAACCTGCCCAACTTCATTTAACATAACATACTCTATAGCAAATCCAAATACTTTACATGTATAGTATATGGATATATGGACTTCTTAATGTACAATTTTTATTGCATTTTGCAAGCATGATGCATGTAACTTTAATGTGCGTTGTTTTTAACGACACATTACCACGGTTTTTAAATGCAGATTAGGAACGCATATGTTGTTCACACGTAAGCAAATATTGACTGACGTGCATGCAATCGGTTCATTTTCTGAAAAAGAAAAAGTCAATTGTTCCCCAATCCAGAAAAGAACTTGTTTAATATCAAACGCAAAAATTAATTGCCAAAATACTTGTATACTGCTTATTTATTGGCAGAAGGAAGATTTCCCCTTAAAAATGGCCTAAACGTTTTTTTCTAAACGATATATGAATATTTTTTCAGTCTGTGACATCTTGCGAAGAATAGGAAAGTTTCAAGCTAATGGTCAATTATTTATGTGCAACCGTGAAGCCAGCATGATTCACATTTCAAAAGATCTCAGCGCCATCTTCACGCAACTTTTGGAAGTGCAACATTTTCTACATGTGCAACAAAATGTCCTAAAGGTAGGATTTAAAAAATATCAATTTACCTAATTAATGATACTATATTATTACGGCGTGACTCACCGAGAATTCCTCGTATTCGGAGCTGCTGGACGTCATTATTTAAGTAAATGGAAAAATTTGAAAACTTAGGCAATAAACAAAATAAACAAAATAACTATGCTGTTGAATTAATAATCATAAACTAAATTGTCGAATTTCTAACTCATAGAGTCCCTCTATTCAAAAGATAATAGAGAAAAATAGAATGTTCAATAATCCCATTGCTCGTGCTGCAGTTGGTGACATCTCCTCGTGCTTAAGCACCTTTCAGCACAGTGCTTTCAGCATAACTAGGTGATCAGCAGAATGACGGACATGGATGTTACTAAAATTAATACTGCGTAATTTTTCAAACAATTTATTACACAGTAAAACAAAATTATTTCGACATTTTCAAACGCAGATTTTATTTTGATGAAAACTACTTTAAACTGCAAAATGATTTGTAAAATACTTAGGCAATTTTTACCATACCACTAAAGGAGAAGGGAGACGAAATTTCGAATATTTGTTTTGGAAATTGGAAACAAAAGCGATTTGTTGCTTCCCTTCTTAAAATGACTGCCTTTAATAATTTCATTTTAGGAAATTTCTTGCAGTACCGGTGTCTACAAATTTCTGTAATTTATATTTCCTTTATTTGACCAACGTTTCCAAAGCTTTCCAAAGTTTCTCATTGCCTCTATTGTACATGATTTTTGCATTAATTACTTCAGCAGTATTTCTAAACTCTCCAAATACAGTTTAAGTTTCTCAAACTTGTCTAATTCACCTAAAACCTATGAGGTCATACTGAATATGACATGAAGCCTGGCCAGTTATAGATCATGCCAAAATTGGATGTGTATGAAAACATTTATGTGGAGTTATACTGTATATCTACAGCATATACATGTACATGTATACAGTATGACCCCTCATGAAATATATTTGGCATGCCCGAGTTTTAGTGCAGTCATCCATCACACTTAGTTGATCAATCTGAAAAGAAAATTATCGTTTATTGACACGTTCAAATTTCTATACAAGTATAGTATCGATGCATGCATACAGTGGATATAAAGTTACAGTCAACACAGAGACAAACCAAACAAATTTTTGTCACAATTAAATACACATTTAAAAACATTCGTTTGCAGCCTAAAGTATCTCGTTTGGCAACATTATCGTATATAGCTAGGTTATACATGCCATCATGTACAATTGTATGATCATGTTTGTGTGCCATCCAAAAACTTGGGAAGGTATGAAAAAATTCATTTGAAAAATACATTCTGAAAAAATGATATAAATTGTGCATTTATTACATCCTAAAACAAACTACATGGGATATGATTATGTCTTCACGTGAATCATGTCCGAAACGTAGAATAATTTTTCACTACACGAATTTTATAGTCTTTTGTTTGACTATTCAATTGCGGAAATCGTCAATAAATTGTCAACAAGTTTCCTACAAAGAGCCTCATTTATGTTTAGCCAGCGAGCTGTCTTGCAATTTAAAGTAACGAGTCCTTATTACATTATTTTATTATTAAATTAATGTTTACATGTGCCACAGGCCGATGGGACATTTGACACAAAATGCATCGTTCGCTTTTGAACACACAATTTTAAATGCACCTAAGCGAGTAATGAAATTATCAATGTATAATGATATTGAGTAAATACATTTCAATTTCACATTTTATCAAAGGAAATTAGTTTTATAATGCATTAAAAATATAGTTAGCAAATACTTGTTGACGCGCGAGCTAAATTAGCTACGTCCACACTGGAGAAAACATAGAGAAATGTTATGTTGCTAACGGTTGCCTATTGTTTCTGAAAACGACTGGCAACAATTATCAACAAAAAGTTCCGCCAGAGTTCCTCCGTTGTGGACATTGCTTTAGGCTTCCATACATGCATGTTTGTTAGTGTTGCTTGTTCCAAACCGACAGCACGGGGTTAGTTGAATCATCTGTCCGGTTCATCTTAATCGAGCAATCCCAGGCGCCAGGGTGCTGCGGCTTAGACCATATGATTTAAATATATTGCGATATCTGATATATTCCGTGTCTCAGTACACGTACTTGATTAGCTTGTAAGGCACACGTTTGCAGTACTCGTCCCATGCTGCCTGGCCGAACTCTTTCCGGCTCATGTCCTCATTGATCTCTATCCGGTGCAAGAGGAACACGATGAGGAACGCGGGATAAATGTATGGTAGGGGATCCGCGAAACCCGTAACCACGCACCAAGATATGGACGTCAAGATATCCGCCATATAGTTGGGGTGTCGCACCATGGCCCACCAGCCGTCAACTAGAATCCGGCTGTCATTGTCACCGGGGATGTAATCGAAATCTGTAAGCGACAAGAAAAGTATACAGTAAATTTACAACTTTTGTTAGGATAATGTATGACTGTTAAGGGTTCCATAAAGGTTCACTAAAATCTGAAAATTCAATAGTAAATACACTTACGTGTATATCGTGTTCGTGTAATCATTAAATACATGCATTTTGAATATTATCTAAACGTCCAATGTAAGTAGTAATTTGGAAATTAAAAACATAATTGAAAACACATTTTATATTTGCAGCATGAAATACTGGGATCACAAATTAAATGTTTCGAACTTTTGATTCTAAGACATTAGATCTGAACAATGTTTGCTATTATATGATTTACACTTGAACAACGTGTTCCACCTGTATTCAAAAATAATTCAAACATACCTGTGCATACGACACACATTAATCACATTGCAAAGAAAACGTCACATATGACAAGTATGTGCATAGCATGTATGTTATAGTTTATGATATTTGTAAGTACAGTATCTCTATAGTTTATGATATTAAGTAAATGTGTTGAATGCATTAAAAGGAATTAACGAAGTGTTTCTCTATATTTGGAAAGTTTTGGTACATATACATGTATGTTTTAGAATGCATTTGAAGATTTAAAACTAAAGTTGGAGTACAACAAGTGGATGCGACATGAATGAATAAAAATCTGTTGAATATCTCTTAATGTGATAGGGGGATGTTTTTATTTATGACGATTAAGTTCAACAGTTTTGATAGGTTTCATTTGTAAATTACCGGGGTTGAACCAGTATAACAGGTTTAACTATAGTATAATGATATGTAGGTTACAACGTTCTTAAATTCTTAGTACATACAGTACATGTACATGTATACTGTATTGCGAAAAGAAAGTATTGATTATCATCTTCGTTTATTCAAGGCTGTATTATAATTTAATTGAACAATTTAAAGGGGCACATATTAAAGGGATAGTTTTGTATTTTTACGTTGTAGTAGAGAATTTATCTAGTCCATAAAAATATTATAAAAGTGTATTCAATAGGATAAGAAATGTGGAATAAAATTCTAATTTTAAGAACAAATTCCTAATGTAATTTTAAATTGTTTTATAGACATATAGTGTATACCTATACAGTATATACCTTATACAGTATACTGTGTTATTTCCGGGCAGAATAATGCATGTTTTTATACATGCTTAGTTTTTATCTGGTGATATACATTGTACAGTATAATACTTTTCATCCAGGAATTAACGAACAGCTTTACAAAAACTGTTTGAAGTTCCCATACTTACTGACAACTTCCATGTGTTCAGGATACCTGAGAAACAGGGTTTTATCCCAGTTTGTCAGTCGGTATAAGCCATGGCTAGCCACTGCAAAAAAGTGCAAATAGTCATCAGAAAGTAGTTCTATGAAAAAAAAATCATATCAAATTGTCTCTCACCTATGAAACCAAACAGGAATATTGTCAAAGCTTCCGATTCCATTACGTAATTGTTCTCTACTACATACCGGGCGTTTATACTGTACACCAATGGCATGAAACAGACGGAACCAAAAATAAACATAAAGCCAACGCCTTCGTGCTTCACGGCGTAGGAAGTCAAGATGGATTCCTTTAAACAATCAGAATTGTAAATATTTAAAACAGCCGTACATTTTTGCATTATCTACTGAGTATGCAAATATAATTGGCAATATATACTGTATGTATGTTGTGATGAACTTTTATATTTCCATTACTGTCAAAACTATATATTTTAAACTATTTACTGTCATACATGTATATTACAGAAATTCCAAGGAGTGAATTCAGGTCTTTATATTCTTTATAGCATGCACGAATTGATATTTCCTTCGGAATCTCCTATTTCTATAAGAACTCGTGTTTAAAAAAAATTACTGGACACATACCTCGAAAATCAAGTAGTCTAACATAAAAAGCACGTGACCGAAAGCAGAAATTAAGAAAGTGTACGTTGCTGATCCATTAAGCAGCGACATTTGTTGGGCCAATAAAGACACGTCTGCAGCACACTATAGACAGAAATTTGTGTAAATTGAAGTGATTTTTACGCAGACAGACAAACTGTCGCATTACACGTACCCATATTACGAGCCCTATACGCATAATCATTCGTTTGAAGTCCATGTTAACAAACGTTGGGTTTAACTCCCGACCCATGAAGAAGTCGTAGATGGCATTGCCTAAAAATTGCGGAACAATTACAACAGACTACACCAAAGTTATAACTTTATCAAAGATAGTTTTACAATGCATTCTAGAGCGGATACAGTTTGTGCATCTTGATAGTTAAAATAAGCAACTGATGAGAATTTATTTCACTCAATGCACAATTATTTGGTCAGTAATTAAGAAAAGTACCATTGCAATTCCATGAGTCAGTGATCATAAATTATATAAACCGCCCCTGGGAATAATTAAAAGCTGGATGGAATTTTGTCAAATGACATCAGTTGTACCAATTGAAATACCGATTGTTTGAGTAGAAAATGGTGTTGATAACTCATTTGGTATTAATAGCACGTTATTTCATTAAAACAACTGTTGTGTCAATTAAAAACACGAATACGTATCGCTCCTGAAATCTAACCTGTGTTTCCATTGACATTCAATTCTGATTCCGGAACCTTGAAAGACTTTAAATACAAATATAGAGAAAACATAAAGCTGGCCATAATGGACATTAAGATGAAGGCAGTAGGTTTGTCAGCAAGAATGGTGAATGGGAATCGGACGAAGATAAAGATTCCTATGAGAGCCATGATAATCATTGCATGAACAACACCTGAAAAGTAATGTTAAACGACAATGTTAAAATTAAAACACAATCTTTGAATCGAACATTGATGAAGCACTTTGAAAGATCAAATTCAATTAAGAAATTCATTTTAAAATACTTGTAAGGGAAAACATTTACATAATCAGAATACTAAATACAGAATAATAATAATATATATATATTACATCTAATGTATCAAATTATTTCTTAATTACATTGTTCTTAGGGACATTTTTAAATTAAATTGATAAAATTATTCAAAATAATAGATGAAATTTTGAAATCATTAAAAATATTCGTTGAATTACGTTGTATAATGGATCAAATATCGCGATCGCTACCTTTTCTAAAATGTTACTTTGATTTTAGATTTCAAGATGAGGGCTGCATACATCATTAAAACAAACAAGAAGCAATACAATATAAATAAGATTTATGGCACATTTATTAAAACAACTCATCATGTCAGTTATTTATTATTGTCTTGATATTGTGTTTTTTTAATTATACAGTTAATTATATTCTCATTCTTTTTTTAAACAGTCTCGTTTAATCAATTAACTAAGATTTTGGGTCTTTGATTTTTAAAACACTTTGTACTGTTTACATTAAACATGAACGGTGAACAGGTTAATTAAATTATGCATTTTAAACTGCAGATATCCATAAATTATTTACCTAAACAAGTATAATCATTGCTTAATTACTTACCATTAAGTCTATATTTTTTGGATTTTCCAGAGGGCTTTCGAGGACCCTCAACCAATGCCCCAACTGGCAAGTCGTTTAGCAAAAAAAATGGAATAGAAAACCCAATGACGTAATACCAGGCGTCCATGAAAATATAGTCGTCGAAATTTTTAGGTATTTCTGGCATCCGCCATAAACTGCATTTTCCCTAAGTGAAAAAGTCATTGAAAGTTAGTTCTTTTTGTACAAATATTAGTTGATAAATTTTATCATGTGTTTAAAGAAATTATAAACTTCATTTATTACTACTGTCAGTTATTTTTTAAAAAAATAAGAAAACACGTAAACTATTTAAAGAATCTACGTTTTCAGCCCTGTTTTTTCGTCAAATTCGACGCATCGATCAACTCGTGATTGATATCAGGGAGAACTTAATTTTAGAAATCTAATTGGGATATGGAACCGAAAAAAACATGAGACGGTTTTTAGTTTTATAACGCATTTTAAAAAAAAAAATTCTTCGATTTTGCTGCACAAAAATGGTACCATTTATCTTTTATTTGCCAGTTCATGTGCATATACATGTAACTACATGAAGAAGGTGTACTTGACCTTCATGCTACAGTACGCATGATATATTCATGTATATGTTTTTTATAGGTAAATTATAATAAAAATATATAACTATAATATTATTATATATAATAACTAGCTGTGCCCGGCCACGCGCGCGTTGCTGTGGCTAACCCTAGTCACTACCATGAATTCGTTTCCCGTTGAATTCCTTTCCCGATGAATTCCTTTCCCGTTGAATTCTTTAATATTAAATTTATGTATGATTATGTTACCTCCTTGACCCCCCCCCCTCTCCCCCTTTTTTTCCTTGTTACAAAAAAAGCATGTTTGTAGCTGTTACAGGTGTGACATCTAAGAACACGCTCCTATCTGAATGTATAACATTGTGTGAAAGTTTGAAAGCAATCGGTAAAGAACTTTCGGAGATATGCAGTTAAGCACAAACGAATATTATTTATATAAATAATTATAACTTTAATAATTTAGTTGCATCTGTTCTTTCCAAACTTACCTTTTGGCACATTCCATTTAGAATAAGAACAAAAATGGGAAGTACAATCATGAGTGTAAGAGCCCCTTTTGGCCCACCAAAATAGTACTTGGGGCATTCCGCCGCTTTCGTTGCCTTAGTTCCATTTTCCTTGAAAAATTAAAAAACAATACAGCAAAAATTAAATTTGCGAAAACATTACATAATAAGATTTGGATTTATAGATACAGTAAATTGTAAACTATGGCTATTGAGAATTAACCTTTGTCCGGATCGAATGCATGCCACATAAACATTTACATTTACATTTTCGAATGCTTGATGTACATTAATAAATTTAACATTTTCGTGACGTATTAATTTGTTAATGTTGTTAATGAAATATTTGCCGGAAATTCTTATTTAGATAATGTATACAATATATGTATCTTTTGAAATGCAATTATTTTACTTGTAGGTAATATTTTGAGAAATATACTCAATTTTTAATTTTTTTAAATAACATTTAAATGTAGGCTACAGTGTGTATAAATTCAAACTTCCATTAGGATTTCTATCAGGCATTTTAACTTTAATATGTCAATTTAGAACAATACTGTACCTTTAATAATCTATAAATATATTTTATAATAAAATACACGTTTTTGTATCTTGTTGATATCTTATTTTGTACCAAATCTACTTATTTATCAAAAGTTCATTTAGAAAAGAAATGGAAAACCTTGTATATTATTTTGAGAAAATATTTTAAAAATGTCCCCTTGTTAAGTCAGTTTTTTCTAATTGTCCTTAATTGTTAAGGGTATTGCATTTACTTGATAAAATCCATTTTCTCTCTCATATGAAACGAAAGTGAATTGTCATGCATACAAACACAAAATGCTTTGTCAACGACCTTTACTGAGCTGCGTTTTGTGTTGAATACAAATTTAATAGGAAAAAGTAGCTAATTTTATATTTACAATTGCTAAATGTGTATATTTGTCTGTATGCTTACAATTTCGAAATACTATTTCGTTCTTTCTCGAACTTAGCAAATAAGAACCATATCTGGACTACACAAACTTTCATCTATTTAGATGCTGTACTTGTATGTTTTGTGCACGTGCAGGCGGCACACCTTCAGTTTAATTTTAATTACCAGCACCTGTTTGGTAGATTAATACCGTATCATAGATTTAAACCCAGGTAGCAAAAGGACCAACTATTTCGTCCTCAGGACGTCTTCTGCACATTGGTTGGTGCAGAACACGTCCTCTTTTGGTCCCCAAAAAAATGACGTCAAAAAAGACGTCCTTTTTTGGTCCGTTTTTCGTATTTTTTGGTCATTTAAAAAAACGTCACAAAAGTACGTCTTTTGTACGTCCTCTATAGGACTGTTTTGGTGCTTCGACAAAGACGTCGTGTAATGACGCCTTTTTTTGGTCTTCTTCGGACCAAAAAAAAAGTCGTCCTCTTTGGACGTCATTTTCTGGTCCTTATACGACCACATTTACTTGAAACAAAAATAACGTGTTACGAGGACGTCATTTTCTGGTCCTCATACGACCACATTTACTTGAAACAAAAATAACGTGTTACCAGGACGTCATTTTCTGGTCCTCATACGACCACATTTACTTGAAACAAAAATAACGTGTTACGAGGACGTCATTTTCTGGTCTTCATGCGACCACATTTATTTGATACAAAAATAACGTGTTACGTGGACGTCATTTTCTGGTCCTCATGCGACCACATTAAATTGATACAAAAATAACGTGTTACGAGGACGTCATTTTCCGGTCTTCATGCGACCACATTTATTTGATACAAAAAAACGTGTTACGTGGACGTCATTTTCTGGTC
>JAQGAO010002295.1:0-20206 GCA_034697705.1 Ommatoiulus sabulosus | reverse complement strand
AATTGACGTCATTTTTAAAAAATGACCAAATAATGACCAAAAAATGACGTCATTTTTTGGTCAGCTTGCTACGTGGGAACGCCAGAACGATCTCGGATTTAAAGTCATGTTAATCTTGGTTTCATTATTTTTAATTTTAAACTGAATTTTAAGCACTTTCCATACCATAGACTTCAAATTTTAAAGTAATAACTCGATAAAACTGACTTGTTTATGCATTTTATGACATAACAATTATGATGCGCAAATTTAAATTTGTCCATCACTCGGGTGAATTTATAACTTCATCATTTTGAGTTTTAAACTGAATTTTAAGCACTTTACATACCAAAGACCTTAAATCTAAAGTGATACTTTTCCATAAAACTGACCTGTTTATGCATCTTATAACATAACAATTATGAGGCGTAAATTTAAATTTCTCCTAGGACGCAACTTCGATGAATTTACTTCATTATTTTGAGTTTTAAACTGAATTTTAAGCACTTTCCATAGACTAAAAATTTAAAGTGATAATTCGATAAAACTGACTTGTTTATGCATCTTAATTCATAGCACTTATGATGCGCAAATTTAAATTTCTCCTAGGACGCAACTCGGATGAATCTATAACTTCATTATTTTTTAGTTTTAAACTGAATTTTAAGCACTTTCCATACCATAGACATTAAATTTAAAGTGATAATTCGATAAACTTGACTTGTCTACGCAAGTCATGATTTCTCCTGGAATGGAATTCGGAAGAATTTACGACTTCATCATTTTGAATTTAAAATTTACCATTTCCTCATTTTGAGTTTCAATCTGACTTTTAAGCACTTGAAACATTAAAGACTTAGAATTTAAAGTGATAATTCGAGAAAATTGACTTGTCTACAATATTATTAATTTACTTTGGACAATCTACTCAATTTAATATAGTGCGTAACAATTTTTATGGCATGCCTAAACTTATTTCTCAACTCAGTCAACTGTATTATGAACATGCATATACAGTTTATGTAAGTACATTTCAAATGATAAACGTCAAAACGTTACATCAAAACGTAACATCATTTTCTGTTAACTTATTAGATGTACTGCAGGTATCGTTCGTAACGTTAAATTTAAGCTAGCTATCGCTAAACATTTAAATTGCGCGGCTTTTTTGCCTATTTTTACGTGCTTCACTTTCTCTCACTAGGTGGTGCAGCGTGTATAGTTACGCATGTGCACTAAAAACGGACTAATCCCGGCCACCGTGATCCCGGCTGCACTATTCAATGACTATATGCACTCGTGTCTTTGTCGGGATTCGGAAACGTCACATGACTGCAACGCTGTGCCATCCACACAACAACAACAAAAAACAAATAAACAATGAATATAATACATGTACATAATAAACTAGTAGTAATCTGCGCATGCTCAAACGCCGGAAACGGATCATAAATGATGGGTATTAAAATTGCTTTGATACTTCATGTGATCAAACTGGTATAGGGATTAGTAACTAAATTGTACCTATTTACGGCTCTTCCGAACCCATCAAGGGGCCGTAATTCTCCTTACGTATTTAAATGAAATTGATAATTAATATCAAACAAATTCTAACGCAATATAAAACTGTTTCTAGTAATAATTTGTTATATTTGGGGATGAAAGTTGAATTTGCAATAAGAAAAAGCACAAAACATCAACAAAGAATAAATGTTAACCAAACGGAGAAAACCTGACTACTATTTAAAATGTTTGGTCACACAGTAGAGAAAATACCATGATGCACCTCGTATAGACAGGTTTCCATACATTTCCAAAACCAAATTTGTTCACTAGCGGCTAAAAAATGTATTATTACAATACAAAATAGGGCGAGGTAACCTTCGAATATTTGAGTATTATTGTTCGAGGAAAGTTATTTTCCATTAATTGACCGAATTTCCCTGCGTTTATGTAGGAATATGGCGAAGTGGATCTCGAAGTGCAACCTGGGAAACTGTTCCGTTAAATTAAAATGGCTGCTGTGCATGTCATTGGTAAGTATGCCGATGTGATCGGAAAAGTAAGCTAACTGATTGAAAATTCTGACATAATTGTTTACTACCAACTGCGTTTGTAACAAATAACGTGAATCGACTGTAGAGATGCGATTAACATGCAGCGAATATTGCGACAGCATTTTTATAACCTGTTCGCTAATAAACATTTCGGTTTGAAAATCGGAAAATTGGTCCTTCCGCGATATCCCTCATTTTTTGTTCCTTCACGTTCGAAAATCTAACTACCCATAACGATGTATCTTCTTTATTTAGATTTGTGGTTAGATACGTTAGATTTTGCAGCAAATAGCTGATGCAGAAATGCCTAGTGGCATCTGTGTCTTCTAAAAGCATTTTCAGGCCCAATTTGCGATCAAATTTACATCCTCTGTAAATCCATGCATAATCATGAATCACAATGGTTGATCGATGGGTTTATTTGCCGTTAAAATCTAACAAGTAACTATTTATTGTATAATTATTGTCCCAAGTTGCCAAAGGTTTTGTGAGGTAACCCAAGTTGCGCATGCTTCCACTAATATTTACAAAACAATTCACCTGATTTTTTCATTAATTTAGATATAGCTATCTATATTTGAGGAATGTTCCTGTTAAATAGCGTTAATATATCACGTATGTTTTATTTTCAAACATTGAGGAAATAAAATGTAAGCTTATGATGAAATTTTGCACACATATGTGTATATATTTCCCATGCATATGCCACTAAACAAATGTCACAATTAAGGTTATTTGACACATCTGTTTTGGTGATCTTGATCATCGAAGTACTGAAGATTTCTACTCAGTAATATTGGATGAGTTTCAGGTTTTGAATGTGGGGGAATAAGATTACTAATAACTGCACTTGTTTAACCTATTTCTTTTCACTATTATATCCCAAATGCATGCACACTGATTAATGTATAGTTTTCATCGGTCTTCCTAAAAATGAATGGGCAAGCTGGTGTGGGGAATGTGGTCCTGCATGGAAAAATAAACTGGATAAAGGGGACTGGACAGGTCCCATAGTCAAATGTAGAATTTTCCACATGTGACGTCATGTTGGCACCCAAAAATTTCTAGTTTTTCAATATTTTGTAATTTCGGATGATAGTCTTCGGAAATTTTTTGAATTTTACACATCAATGAAGGTTAAATAAATATTCTTTAAAATGGAAGATAGTGTCTGTGGATTAAAGCGTAGACTTAATAATGCAGTTTTAAATGTTATTTTTGCAATCGTAGTTGATAAAGTTACACTTTCGTACTTATGAAATGCTCATTAGTTAAGCTCATACTATGCTTTTATTTAAACATTATTGCTTGCTCATTTTATATAAGACTGGACCAGTAAACCCCTCGGAATAATATTTATTTTATGGCATTGCCATTAGTTAACTTTTAATGAATGAAGCCATCTTCAAGTGGTCGGTAATAAGAAATTGATAAGATAAAACAACGACATCGACCATCAGCAATTGCACAGCTGTGCACAGTGTGCATATTTGTATTTTTTAGAATGTACAAGTGTTTTACATGTTCTGTACTTTCTATAATATCGGGTAATTCATTTTTAACTTTTTTTTTAACTTTTTTAACTTATTTAGAGCTTGAATAAAGGGACATGGTCCTGAAACGTTGCTGAGCAATTGCTGATGGTCGATGTCGTCGTTTTATCTTATTAAGTTCAACTTTTAAATTGGAATAAAGATATGCAATTCAGTTTGATGCTTTCTCCCATTTTGAAAAGATGTTTGACTTATTAATAGATGTGCAGCTGTTTATTATAAAATTAAATGCTATTTCAAAGTTTTATCTTTAAGGGAAATATACTATACGGTAGCCTTAATCAGATGCCATACGGTGGTTTCAATAAATAATGTAGTGAATAGGCAGTAAAGGTTTTTAATTGTCAGCCTTATTTTTAACTCACAATGGTTTGCTTTATTTTCAGAAAACATGATGCACGTTTTGCTAGAATTATAAAATTTTACCTTTGCTGATGGATCCTGGGGCGTGGGCAGCGTATAATCAACATTATCAACGGCTGGGAGCTGGGGGCGTTAATCCAGCAGGAAGCCCGCTGACCCAGCCCGGACAACTCAATGACCTATCTTTGTCACGACAGGATGCGATTGGTGGATATGGCAGCCCAGCACCATCGCTTCTTCTGTCTCACCGTGGACTTAACGTAAGCCAAGGTGGTCATCACAGCGATGCTGCTACTGCATCCTTCGTAAATTCCAGTCTGCTGTCATCTGGTTACGATCCGATGATATCTGCAAGTTTCCAAACCCCTGCTAAAGGGCATCTGCCAACGCTCAATGTTTCTCATAGTGCCAACATCTATAAGGCTATGGGTGTCAAAGAGCCAGAAATTGGTGACCTGCGTGGAGGTTTTGTACGCCGTGGAATGCCTCCATCTGCTATGACCTCAGATCCAAATATGAATATGGCCGCCTCTTCAGGATTGTTCAACCCTCAAGGGCCACCTCCACATTCTTGGCGACACTCCAACATTGTTGCCAACCCAACTAGTAGTCCATTTGGTGTGCTTCCTCATGAAGCTGTACTTTCCCGCCCTGGCGTTTCCGACTCCATGGACAAACTCCATCCGCAGGACCACCGTTCAAAATCCTCTCGAATGATGATGGACACAAGTCGATACATGGAGCAAGATTTGGCAGCAGTTGCTGCTGCAGCACATGGCTATGCTATCATGGATCATAATTCCAGTTCACGTGGCTCTTTAATGATGCAGCAGGCAGATTCTTTGGGCCATGGAACAGATAACTTAGGCCTTTCTGGACTAAAGGCAAGTGACTACGCATTGTACTCTAACTCAAATGTAAATGCAACACGCGGACTTCTCCAACAGAACTATATTCCACAGTCCCACTTTCCTTCACCTCAGGATCTGCAAAGTGACAAGCGGGACTTGTATGACCTCTCCTTGCTTGCTGAAAAAGTGGAAGGGTATGGAGGCAGTGGTGGCCCTAAGTCCCACTTAGATTTGTTTGGAGCCAATGCACAACCAGTAGGGGGCAACAGCAACTCCTTGCATGGCATGAATCAGCAAAGACCATCCCACAGAAGCAGCTCCACGTCATCTCATGCCCATAGCACTCATAGCAGCCATGGAGGGCATGGCACTCATAGTGGGCATAGCAACCACAGTCGTCCTCTCTGTTCCAGCCAGGTACAAGCAAGGGCCACTACTCATTCAACGACCTACACAACATATTCTGCTACCTCCACATCGTACACCCAGCCGTATCAAGCTAGCCCCCAACCAAGTCCTTCTCAACCCATGCACTCCCCAGCACATTATCCCTCGCCTACGGCAGTAGATTTCACCAACACAGTGCCGGCACACAGTGGTTCACAGTATCCCCAAACATCATCGGTTTTAGTGCATAACAATTCGCCTGGCGTGGTGTACTCCTCGGTAATTACCCGTGCCAACGTTCCACCTTCGTCCACAGGAACTTATACCAGCCCTATGACGTCGCACAAAATCATGTCTTCAAAGCATCATCTCAGTCAGAATGAACCGAAATTACCTGTGCCCACTCCTCCACCAAGTCATCAATCACCAGCAGGCGTGCAGCGAAGCTATGATCCTGTGATCCGCACACCAGATATTGCAACCGATACCTGCATGGGTGAGTTGGTTGCCTCGAACCAGAACATTCCCGCTTCCCTACAAAGAGTGGCCAACACACCAACTGGCAGCACAGGGGGAGGCAGTGGGGGAAGCTTGACTCCTATGGATCACAGTCTAATTCACTCCCCAGCTATGTCTGTGGGTCAACCTGTTGGGGGAAGAGGTAGTACTGACAGCACTTGCACATCACCCAAATCGATGTCCTTGGAAACTGTGTTCAATTCACAACAGATGACATTGCAAGATCTTGCTGATATGAGCTCGAGCAATGATAAAATGGATCTGGATGGTGGCCCGGTAGGGTTACTCCCTCCTCCCAAGGAATCTCTGATCGAGGAAGAGCCTCGCCTCATGGACCTATCACAGCCACAAGCAGCTCAGCAATCGATGCAAGAAACTGTGTTGCAGCAGATGCGAAGCAGTCAAATGAAAGCTGAAGAGAAAGCCAAGAAGCGGAAAAATAGGAAAAAAAAGAAGCAGATCCAAGAAGAAGATGCAGCGGTGGCAGCTGCTGCAGCCATGCAAGCTGTAATGAACTCCGCAAATGGACCTGTGGGCCCAGGTCATCTCTCACCAATGATGCCACTTGGAATTCCCACGAGCAATCACAGTGGCCAGATGTGCGCACCTGGGCAGTTGTATCCTTCTCGGCCGTGCATGTCCTCGCCTATGGTTTCCAACAGTTCAAATTATTCGATGGCAAGTACAGCGCCACCTATGTATCCAGGTGAAGTTGCTGCTGTTGATCCGTGTAACGAGAATGGTTCCGGCTTCAGCCAAAACGGTGGCTTGGGGGTTGCCGAAAGTTTGGAGTCTCACATGATGCCACAAATGCCGCAAGGAATTCCGCCACCATCCCCGCCCCTAGCCTCCTTGTTCGACCCTATGCCAACTTCACCGCAAGGCAATGCTGAAGCTGCAGCCTTTGAAGAAAAGCTCCGAAATGAGGCATCCCAAATTGCCAAGGAAAAGTTGGATCGGCGTGGCCCTAGCATAGAGGACGACTTGGGGTTCTTGGCAGAGCTGCCACCTGTCTGTAACGTCTCTCTTGAGAAGAGGAAGGTTGAGGTTTCTAAGCCATCAGCAGCATCTAGTGGCAATTTTATAGACAGTTTTATGCGTTTCCTAGAAGGGACTGAAGGTGCTGGTCTAGATGGAACTTGCTCGCCAAATAAACACGGAGGACGAGGATGGCGAGTGGGGAAGTCACGTGAAACATTCATCTCTCCGCCCCAAGGCAAAAATGTGGAATTGAACCCTGAGACTGGACTATTCACGTGTAAAGGAAAATTGAGAGGTTCGTCGCGAGGAAACATGACCCGCTATCAGAATTCTGTGAGTCGCAGGGGGAAGGGAAATATTAAATATGAAACAAATCCAACGTCACATCCAGCCAAAGAAGATGTTATTCCAGCTGCGGCTGCCCTGACATTTTCCTCTGATGATGAAGAAGGTATGGCCAACCAAGGGTTTGTTGATTCTGTAAAAATTGCTTTACAGAGCTTGTCAGACAATGAAGAATATGATGGCAATCAGGCATCGGCTCCACCTTCTTGGGGTGAGGCCACCTTTGAGGGCGCAGAAGGACAGAATCCCACCAGCACAACGTGGGAAACGTCCAAAACTGGTTCTGGTGCAAACATCCAATACAATGTGCCGAAGCCAAACTCGCTCCCCAAAATTGAGCACCGTATAAAAGACACTTGGGGAATGAACAAAAGGGAAGCTACTCCCAACAATTCAGCATTGTACCCAGCTAAATCGAATCCATCGGCGAATGATGTGGAAATAAGCGACTACAGTGACAAAGAGTTCTTCGATCTTGCACTGCCCAGGAGAGAATCATCAGCTAGGAAGTGCAAAGAAAAGTCTGCCAAGAAGAAAAAGCATAAATCATCAAAACGTAAGTGGGTCTAGTTTTAAATTATCTATTCAGTATTGTGTCTAATAACAAGCACTTTATGTAGACATCATCGCTCATAGAACTTTAGGGGAACAATTAATAGGGCCTATAGGGAGGTTTTATCATTGCCCATATGTGATGAAAATGGAGAGGAGCTGTGCCCCTGAAAATAGGCAGGCTTAATGGGTGTTTTAATGGCTAAATATTTGCAAGAGATATGTGGATAAAACAATACAAATTGGATGAAATTTTGGGTCCAGAAATTAGAACTAGAATGATTTCAATTTGTATGTATTTTATTTCGATAAGGTTGTTCGCATATAAGTTTTGTTATTATTCAAACCTAACTCTTTCATTCTGCCCCTTTACAAAACCTTATTTTATTTCTCTATCAATTTTGATTGCATTTTGATGATACTAGATTATACTTATTCTTACTTTATTTTTATTAATTTCATTTGGCTAAATAAGTTTCATCTTTTGTCAAGGTTTAGCCGATTGCATCAGAGTAATCGTATTAGTTAACCTATTGCCACTTTTGCTTTACTGAGAGAAATCAATGAAACCTGAAACCTGACACCTCTATCATTATTGTAGATGTGCCCCTAAATAATCCTTGCATAGAGCATGTAGGTGTTTCTCTTAATTTAAACAGTCCTTTTGTACAAAAATGTATTTCTAAAATGTAATACTATACTGATTGAAAAGTTTTCTGAACACTGCATTCTTACTCTTTTCATATCATGTTCAAGTATTGCCGCCTGTGTCCCTCTATTTGTGCACTTGTCAGAATTTATTGTCGATTACTGGTTTCAGCTCATGTATGACAATCAACACGTTAGATGTCTATAAAATTCACACAACCTTCCTGCATGAGAACTTGCCCCAACTACTTAATAAGTAATTTCACCAGATCTTACAAAATCAGCGTGATAACTGACATCAGGTTCTTGCCACTAAGTAAAGAATCAATTGTGGGCTAGTTAGTCTAAAACAAATTTACAGAGATTTTAATAAGTTTGGCTTATTGTACTTGGAATTTTCCCAAAACATTCTATTTGGGAAAATTTTTAAAAAATAAACTAGTGTTCTTTACTGATCACTATCTGATGACCTATTTTAAATTGCTTAGATTTTTCACTAATTCAATTATGTAGGCCTACTATAGTGTACAGTGTCATTAATTCTCATTGCAGAGCGAGAATTTCACGAAAATTGCATAAATGGATCATTCATTACAAACTCTGAAACTCTCCTTATCATAACACAATGATGAATTCCCCTTGAACTATAATATTTGAATTTGAGATTAACAGGCATGAAACTGCAATTTCCAAAACATTTACAAAAATGTTCAGTTCAAGTCAAAATCTCTTGAGTTTCACACTTTGAGAAGTCATGATTGTCCTTACAAATCTCAGTTTCAAAGTGCTTGAAAAGTTAGCTCACTTTAGTTATTTATGCCATTGTTTCATGTGATCTTAAAAGTTTGATGCACTCATCCATGTGATTAGTCCTTTTTTCACAGTGGGCACTGCTTGGGGCTGTTACCTCCTCCTCCTCCTCCACTAAGTCCTGGACGCTATATTCCTAGTTGTACATAGCTAGTGTTCACATTTTGATGCAGCTTGCTTTATTGATATTATATATGAACAGCATTGCCTGTACGAGTCGCAGCAACGTCCGATGTTAATCCGCGGCAACATGGAGTTCAACCTCGACGAGGCCAGTACGTGGCGGCCACTGTGAACAATGTGTTACAGCTGGGCCTCGTCACAGACGAGCACTTGGACGAGGGAAGTGTGCAAATCCAGCTGATGAAACGCTTGGGGAGCGGCAACAATTTTCAGTGGTCGGAAGCTCTAAAAGCGGAATGGTTACCTGTGGAAAACATTTGCTTCGCGTGCAGGCCACCCAGTACCAAAACAGGAAGAATATACAAACTGGCCACGGAGGACTATGAAAATGTGATTAAGTTAAAAAAGAAGCTGAGTGCGAGCGTTACGTAGCATCATGGTGATATTCCGAGGAATAAGCTGTCATTGAACATTCTTATTTCAAATTTTGCTATAAATCGGGGCAACATGCAATGTCTCGTCAAGTCAAGCTATTGTTCATAGCTCGTAACACTGCCCAATCATTTGCCATTGTGTTTTTGAAATATGTTACCTACCCTTAAGCAAGTATTGGCCTGTACATTTATGAAGTGACATGCCTACTGGCATTAAGGACGAGAGCCTTATATCCTTGCTATTTCTTTTATGGTCTTTATTACAGTCGTTTTATATTTGATAGAATTGTTGCACCCTTGAGAAAATCAAGATACAGTAAATCAAATCCTGTTAAATCGTCTGTTATCCTGATTGTGGTCTTTTACACAATCATTCCAGGTGAATTCTGGGGTAGTTCCCTGAACAATCAGTTTTTCACTTTGCATTTTCTTTATTGTAATTAGCCTCTCATATCCCTTTACTATTCATAGCCACAACTGTCCTTGGGCTTCAGTATAATAAATTTACAAAGAATGAAGGAAATGTATTTTCATCATTTGAATGGATTGACAACAATGATTTGAGTTATAATGGATAATTCAATCGTTAAAGTTCTGCATATTCATACTTTTTCTATGATTAAAAGATCAGATACATTTTTAAATGTGTGACTGCTCTGTCTAATATAAAACACTTGTTGAACTACTCCTTAATGATGAAATGACTTCTTGTTTAGTCAGAAAATGTTTTATACCAAAGGTGCATAAATAATGTACATACTGTAGGCTAAGTTTTATTAAACATGAAGTGAATTGAATTATGTTAGACATTGCTAAATCTGTGTCTTCGGTAAACATACCTGTTGAGCAGTACTGCCTTTGTTGCAACACACAAAAGTACTTATCTGTACCATTAGATTGACTGCTGACAAAAACTTTAGATAACGTCACATAAAATGGCCACTGGCAGAAATTCTTGTAATCTGTGTAGAAATTGTCAATTTCTAAGCTAAGGAAGCTTTTGAATTGAACTCCGACATTTCATTACTGAAATTAACCTCATTAATTTGCTTATATCAGAATCGTAGTTTCAGAAATTGCGATAATGGAATTTATTTTCATAACATCAAATGTTAGAACTAACTGTATATTTAACAGGTTGTCTTTTTTTCTTATTTTGGTCCCCTCCCCGGTCCATTTGACATACACGCCTATGATATTGTATTAAAGTAATGCCTTAAAGGCTAAAAGAACAAGTTATTCTGCCACGTGATTTTTACCTATCAAATGTAGTAAATTTTCTGTTATCTGTTAATTGAGTTCAAGTTTAATGTTCATTAAAATAAAGCCAGGATTAATTATAGCATAATCTTTAACTTTTATATGCTATGCCAAGAAGACAATCTAAACTTTGCTAGGACTTAAGTGCAATGTTGTAGGTCTGTGTAAGCTGTCCTGATGATGAACCTTTGAATTGGCATTTTTAAATTTGGGAGATGAACATACCAGTATGTGTCCCTAGGGAATAGTACATTTTGGAAAGAAATTGATAATAAAAATGGATAACTGATCAATGCATTCAGTGAATCTACAATACATTTACTATTGTGTGCCAACTTTTCAGGTTTCCAAATTCAAGTTTTGTAATCAAGTTTAACTAATAGGGTCAATGCCCATGACTTTACATTAGTCATGCTTTTGAAATCTGCATTACTGTAATATTTTCAAGTTAAAATTTATTGTGGAAGCTCATAAGTTGGTTTTATGTTTTGTTATGCACACAGTTGTATTATTCTGGGTGGTGCAATTGTTTAAAAATATGCGTGTCATATTATTTAGTCACTAAGAAAAATAGCTGTGTTTTATGACTAATCCATGGTTGTCTAAGGACGCTTTAAACGAATTTTCAAAACAGGTTTTGGATAAATGTCTCATTACTTTTGATTTTGCACTTTTGTTTGTCAAGTCATCTATTCGGGATAATAAATTCTAACTGTTATCGATCCACTGAAGTCTACAAATTAGTAAATTGCGTTTTATTTTTCTATGTATCTTTTCTTATTTAACTTGTAGTTTTGTTACCAAAGCCAAAAAAGGAAGTCTGGAATGACTACTAAATCGTTGATTCATGATGTTTATTAGAGTGACCACTGCAAGTGCAAAAGAATGCTGTATTTGTACAACTAATTCAAACTTGTAACCACAAATATTGTTACTTTGTTTCATATCTATAATAAAATTGTAAAGCTCATTTTTTAATTTGATTGGGTTCCTATTGCACACACCTTTGCAATGCTTGTCCAATAATATTAGGTTTGTGCATTCTTGTTCTTAAATGTAAAAAAGTGTTGCTGTTTATATCAAAAAGCAAGTTGCATCAAAACCATGACCTAGGTACATCCTATCGAAGTGGTCGTTGTCGACCAAAATTCAATCTGGTGATGGTTGGTGGTGGATGTTGTGGTCTGTTACCCTATAACAATATCATTGATTTCTCATCTTATATCTTCATTTTTTTTTTAAAGTAGTAATAATGCTTGCCAGTTTATTTGATTGACTTTGTTGAAATTTTCCAAGTGCAGTTATTTGGGAGATGTTCTGGTTTTAGTAATCTTGCTGATGGATTTGTGATCCAACAGTTGTCTAAAATACATAACTGTTCCCACTATCCTGGCTTTGCATTCCTAAATGCACCACGGCGATTGTTAGTTATGCCATAAATAATATAGCATGTTTTGCAAACATTTCAGCATGACTTTTGGTGCTGGAATGTTTTCAGGACAAATCTTGCCCATTCTAGTTTATTTATAATTATGGCTTTTACATTTGTGGACTGCGTGTTTATTTAAAGTGTCAGCATACTTTGTTACTTAAATTTATTACAACACCACCATATTTTAGCTTTTTCTTTGGAAATGCACGTTATAAGCTTTAGTACCTGGAAGTACACGTACATGTAGATTTATCAGTTGCTGTCACAAAGGCCTTAAGACATAGAAATGTTGAATATTAAAAAAAAAATACTGGACGATTTAAAAATACTATGCTGATGACTGCTGGGTGAGCATTTAACTGTGTTCACTATAAACACATGCTCATCTTGAGTAAAATTAATGGATGTAATTTTATATAATAATTGTACATTTAGTCTGGTTATTTCCTTTTTCTTCATCAAACATGTTTAGGGAAGTTGATGACACACGAAGAAAGTCAATTACCTGATTCGTCTAGTTCAGAATCCGAAGAGAAAACAGTTCGTCTGTTCGATTCAGATGCTAACCAGGCGTGGAAGTCGGTAGACAAGGTAGTTTTAACATGTTATTTCTAAATTGTTAAATCTTTCCTTCCCAATAATATTTTTAGTATTTTTTTAAATGTTAACGCACCTGCCGTCATTGCAGTTGCTTGTCCAATATCTCGCTATCAATCTTAAGCGAATCTTGAAATATTTAATGAACCAAAATCACATAATATTAAAGAAAAAAAAAAGAAAGTATAAAATACAGATTTTAATTGGATAAATTTGCAGAACCTATTGGATGCGAAACATCCAAGCTCCGAATCTGATGAAGAAGCTAACCAGAAACGTACTACAGGGTTAAGAGGCCGACGGAAGGGATACACGGCAATGGTGAATCCTGGAGGTCTTCCAAGGTAACCTCAGGGCTATAATTTCGCTATCTTTATAACTGGCTGCATATTCATATTCATTAGACTCACTTATCTGGAGAGGCTGGAAAATGAAGTTCCTCAGATAAATTGCGAAACATTAAAAAACACAGGAGCTTCCATACTGGACATGATTTTATAATTACTCCTTGGAATCAATCTATGCCTAGATTAATTTACTTGTCAGTTTTTTACTTCAAAATGAGAAGATTGCCAAGAAATATTTATATTAAATGCGGAAATTTGCTTACTATGTTAACCTGCTTCATATAATTTTTTTTGAATTCCAGAAATTTGAATTTTTCTTCTCAAAAGACTATTTGCAATCGTGTTTTAGTCAATATTCTTCAATTTGGTAAAGCTTAAAAAGGAAAACCGACAACACTACAGTCGATCTCAAATGTAACTAACTTTTATTGTGGAAAATTGAATAATAGAAAGGAACTTAATGGGATGATGATGCTCTCCTACATGTAGATATGTTGCAAGGAAGTCTGTGTTTCTTCACCTATTTGATTTGTGGAAAACCGCTATCAAATAAATGAGTGAACTTCTTAAAGTTTAGATTATTAATCTAATCCTAGAGCAGTACCAGGTATCTATCGTTGTACATGAATTTGGAAATTTTCGTTTTTATGTGTCCTCGGTTATGCACATCAGCCCTATTCAAAATTTCATCATAGTTTGACATCGTTATTTTTTTGTAACTGGACGAATAAATGAAAACAATTGAATGACGTGAATAATCATTTGATGTATTTGCAGCTTTTAAATACACAGCATAATTTCAGTTTATATTTCCACATAATATATTTAATTTATTGAAAGATTTTACCATTCTCAGAGGTAGACCTCCAGGAAAACGTCTGTTGTCTCCAGATGGAAAGCCGAATAATGATGGCCAAGGCAGCCCAGTTAAAATTTCCCGCCCCAGGTGAGTTGTTTATAATAATGTAGTCTTACAACCTAATAACATGTATTTACTAAACGTTAAATAGTTCATTTTTTTTATTTAATATTGCCTGAGATAATTTTAAAATTCAAAATCTGAATCTAACTCGTATTTTGGCAAATTAAAAACCCTATTGAAAATTTCAAGCATGTCAATATTGTGAGTGTGGACTAAGACTTCCATCATTCAGGAAGTCACTTGATCAAAGGCTTGATAAATATAATATGAATTTAATTACAAGAAATCGTTTGAATGAACTTTTATTGCAGATCTCTTGGATCTTTTTTTGACTCTCCTCGCCATTTATACTGCTATATTTATCATTCATTCCTGTGTTATTGCTAACTAATGGATACATTTTTTGCTAATGTTTAAATATCATTGTTTTTAGGGGAAGGCCTAAGCCTAACATTTTTTGCTAATGTTTAAATATCATTGTTTTCAGGGGAAGGCCTAAGCTCTGCAAATATGGTGACAGTAAAGATGAAACAAAACGCATAAGAGAAGGAGGGTTTAGGGTAGGATTTAATGCTTGATATTTAATGTGTGTATCGATATTATTATATCGACTAGCTTTTATCTAGCATGTATGATTCTTCCAGTAATATCTTCATTTCTCTAAATAGTCTGGCGATTTTATAATCCTGCTCTCAGACAAGAATCTCGTCAATGCCCCAATCTGGAGGATTGAGGGTCATGGTCTTATTCAAAAATTTGAGCCTTTCAAAGAAGGCGATCGGACACTGTACAGGGTTCAATCAAATGTCAGTGATTCTTATTTTTTTTAAAATTCCAATTTGGTTGAATGGGTGATAATAGTTTGTTTTGGGATTTAAGAAGATTGGAATTATTTTTTTAAAATTATTCTGCCATGTTTGCTGCATGATATGTCATTCATGGTTGTCCCATAGGCATTACTCCAACTTGTTCAACTTCTGTATATCAGAAATAGTTAAAATTTTAAATTCCTGATATAAAAATGCAAGTAAATAAATTATTGTAATTTATTTTGCCTGCATTGTTTTCTATATTCATAGCTTTCATTTTTGTTTATATTATTATTTTTTCACATGTGGATGTGAAAAAGTCAGAATTTCAAACTGAAAATATTTTCATGTTTACGTACTGTATATAGTATACAGTAGACCTATATTATTTATATGTTTTTTGTTTTAATTTCAACCACTGCAGGGTTGGTTTTTATGACCCCATTCGACCAGCTCATTATGATTAGTTGGATAATTTGCCAAAATAGAAATCATGCGATTCATACCTATAATAATTTTTGCAGAATCCTGGATTTAAAATGGGATCCCGTTCATTTTATGAACCAGCTACAGTTCTCATGGTCAAAGGGGATAAGAACAACTGTGTTGTGGAATACCTGAAAGATTACCAGAGGATCACTTCCGCGTCACATCACCAGGGCAGCAAGGGTCAAGAAGATGAGGAATCCCTCACACAGAAGGAGAATTTTGAAGTTTACCTGCAGACCCTAATAAGTCAAGTTTTGGACCCAAATTTCATTAGTGAAATTGTCAAGGAGAATGGTATGTAAATTTAATTGTTGGCTTTGAATTTTTGTCGTTAGGGGATGATGAAATGCATTTTTAAGCAGGCTAATAAAAATTGTAGAAAATTGAAATAACAATACATGTGTGTACTAATTTGTTCTCACTCAGAAAAAAAAAATTATTTTTCAAAAATTGATAAATTAAGGTTATGTGCATATGAGGTCTGTACGAAAATATATCATACCATACTTTTTCCCAATGGGAACAAAAGAAACATGAGAGGTGGTTAGAGGGCCTTCTTGTGCATGCGTGTATTTTTTCCAATTTCTAGAGAGCGTCAGTCGTACCCCTTGGATTTTCATTTGCTGTGAAATGATAAAATAACTGGTGCAGCATGTTTGCATTCCGTCATTTTGCGTTAAAGGAAAATGTTACGTATGCACTCTCATACATGTATAACCCCCACTGGAGGACACCTCTTCGTGCATCATTTGTTTGCATGAGAAAATTAAGGTCCTTTACTTTTTGAACAGGCCTCGTATTTTTTACTGCTTTACTCCTAGAATCATGATTGCAAAAAAAAATATTGCTAGTCATTATTTTCCTGTTACAATAATGTTTTTTCAAAGTAAATGCTAATTTTAACAATTATTGATGTTCTTCATGTTCTGATTTTATATTTAAATATACAATTTGAATCCAAAAAAATTAAAACAATGGTAAACCATGAATCTTAAAATGTTATTATCTACTGTAGATGAATACTTCTTGTCACATGTACATGAAATTGACGGCATAGTGACCAACAAAAAAGCTCTTTTAGCAAAGAAAATCCCTTGGAACACTGCTATGAGGGTATTTGTCTAAATATTTGTGTGTTTATATAAATTTTGATATTAGCCATATACAAGTATTTCTATCCATTTTTATATAACATCATTTGTTTTTAGGATTGTGCGGAACATTTTCCCAACATCAGTGTGCGACCATTTTCAGCTGTAGGAGGAGGTAAACTCATGTGTCAGGTAATTTCTACTTTTCTCATTCATATATACTTAGCGGATCTGGAATTTAAAAAAATATAGTTGTCAAAAAATGTCTCACATTTTTAGGCATGTGCCAAAGAGCGGGTGTCGTTAAGGAATATAACTTTTGAAGGGCAACTGTATGATTATACAAACTTGGGCCTCCTTCGTGAGATGCCGCCTGGGAAAAAGCTGGATGAAAGGGTACTACTAGATCAGTAATATTTATGAAGACATTTTTTTTTATTTTTCAACAAAGACTCATTATATTTTGAATTTCAGGAATTTTCCCTCTGCACAGAGTGCACAGATATGGTGCAAGCATATACACACATGCATCATCAGAAATATAATCTTTTTGTCATGTGCTCTAACAAGGTAATATGATGACAACCATAAATTGATTACTTGAATAAATAGTTGAGTTTTTTTTGGGCAGAAGTCAAAATATTGTTCTTAAATTATTGAAATGTTTATTTGTGGATTCTTGCGATCTCCCGATTATATTTTAACTCAGTGGCTATCAAACTAATCAATTTTTTATTAAAATCGCCATGTCATTGTGGTGGTTAAATGCAGAAAGCTCATTTATTTTTGTGTATATATAAATATAAAGCCCCTAAAGCTAGTGACCCGTTTAGACATACATATAGTTTTTAAAAAAAAACCTGAAAGGCATTATATTGCCATTTATGCATGCTCCATTGATCTTAAAATCATATTTTATAGAATTATTATGACGATCTCTTTATAGGTGAATAGCATTCGGTCGCTCGATCCAACACAGGAGTCGCACGTCATTCTGGAGCAGTGCCTTCAGGACTCCACGTGGATCAACAAGGTGAGAAATGACGAAATTGATGCAATTAATCTTCTTCACATTGCTAGTTAGCCTTTAAAAACATGCTAATCTTTGGGTTTTTGTTCCAGCTTTTCTGTAAAATCAGGAATGTATGGGTGGCTTGTGTTCAACTTTGCAGGTGATCCAGTTGCTTACGATTGACTGTAAACTGAGCTTTGCCCTCCAGTTTCTAGGCAGCAAGTAGTGCTTGCCTGCATGAACACTCATGTTCGCTGCGCCGATTTTCAGTGCGAAATTCCAATTTGTATTCCTCCTTTTCCCTATTCAGAGGTTGCCCAGATAAATTTATTCTATTCTATGGACACTCCCTGTCCCCTAAATGGCATGCCAACTTATGGGCCACGTTTTTCGAGACTGCTGGTCAAAAACTACGCGGCGTTGCTGCCCCCAAACAAATGTACAAAGAATCTCGTCACGCATCCTCGTGTTTTGGTGGCTTTCCTGTGGCATTTTGCAGTGTGCTTTATAATTTACTCGGCAGGTTTCTTCAAGTTTGAGAAAATGGTGAATACCTCTTGACCATTGTCATGTGCATATGGAATGCCCGCTCAATGTTTGCCAAAATGTTATGAATTTCTATATAGGTCAGTAAAGTTGGTGTAAATTGCAGTAATTCTTTCATATAAATTGTATGAAATCCAGATGAAGAATATGAATAAGTGTATGTGTAAATCAAGAGAAGTTGCATGAATTATTGTAAAAGTGTACTCTGAAAGCGTCCAATTGAAAATATTTCAGGAAATGAGTTTCAGAAATTTAAAATTTTGTTGCAATTCATTTGTACAGCGGTCATTGATAGCTACATCACTTGTAAATGGAAAAATCGACCACAAATTGTTAATTTACCTGTAAATCTCTGAAAATATAAGTAACTCAACTGTAAATAATGGACTTATGAATATGATACAGGCATGACAGGATAGATATTGCAATTTTTGCTTTTTGGGCAGCCATTTTTGCGCATTCCACATGTACATATAACCAGGTGCAAATTAGGCAGTTGCCCACAACTGTTCATATGTCATTTGTTGGTCACTGATTGAGTTGTATTAATTTGTATCTGACAAACTAACTGGTCCTTAAACAGGAGACTCATTTTTAGTTTTCAGTAATTATGTTTTGAACATTACACATCTGATAATATTTTCTCTAGTGTAACTTTATCTGTTTGCTGTTCTTCATTGTCTCAATATTCCCACGTATTAAAAACTTATGCAAACATTTAAAATTATGGATATTTTCCATATTGTATAATTAGATTTGTTTAAAAATGCATGTGGATAATTAAATTAATAAAAGCAACGGAGGACTGTAGCAACGATAATTTGACATTTGGGACAAAATATATTCATTGATGTGCATTGTCGGTTTGCCAAGTTTGCCATTTTCGTTTTTTCCGTTATGCAATTGTTCTTAATTATTTTCCCCAGTATTCCAAGTGGGAGATAAAATGGATGTGATTCTTAGAACTCCTCGTAAAATGCAGATGCTGCATTGGCAAGCTAGAAAGTTGCGATTTTTTACTCGTGACAATAAGTGCAATGTTGTAAACAGAATGATGCCAAGCAAGCTTATTGTCGACAATTCAAATGGCTCTGAGGCACGATTATGAGAAATTTGTTCATTATTTTTTTTTTTTTGTGTTTTTGTGCCACCATTTTCATCTACACTCTATTGTCATATTATAGCGCCTTTTATTTTCTTGTTTGTATAGAATTCCATATTCTCTTCACCCACCCATTTGGTGCTTTTCAGTCTCGCTTAAACCCCAATTTGACAGGACCAAGCACTCTGCTTCTGTTCTTTATTATTTCATACCTGTGGTTTTTCATTCTCAGTCTAAGCGTACGTACTGTACATTATGTCATTTCAGTATGAATTCATTTGTCCGTAACTTAATTTGGGTTGAATAATTCCGCCACCCCTTCATCTTTAACTTGTTTTTAATTTGAGAAAAACTGCTGTTTTTGTTCCACTCTGTTTTCATACCTTTCTTTTCCATCAACTTTTATGGAAACGTTCAAATTACAAAAGGTGTTTGTTGATAAACATTTCCTGTTTCTTGGTAGAAATATAGTTCATTTTAGAGTGTACGGAATGCACATGCTTATAAACGAAAAATATACGAAATTAGTTATTAACGTTTGTGTGCTTTTATTTTGCTGTTTATTTATACTCTGTGATATCATGAGTTTATTTGAATATTAGGTGTTATTGTATAAGTATAGAAAGCATAAAAGCTAGAATAGCAGCAATATTTTCATTTTCAAAGTCAAATCTATATGAACAAACAAATTTATTTCATTTTTGAAAGACAATCGGCAATTAAACATAAGAAAATAGTAAAAATATATTTGTATTCCTTGCATCCAAATGTATCTAACGAGGAGAATTTGTTTAATAAAAAGACACATATGGAGCTTGTGATATGACACTTAAATAGTTTGTAACTTTGCCGAGTCAGCATGGCACCAGTATGTACATGTATTACCAAAGTACATGTATACGAAAAGACCAGTAGGGTAGCTCCGTGTCGGTACCTTTGATGTTCAACCGGCGAAAACGAGTGAAGCGTGCCACACGATGATGTATGATTGAGTGAA
>JAQGAO010002294.1:0-20209 GCA_034697705.1 Ommatoiulus sabulosus | reverse complement strand
TCTATCAAGTGGACGTCCGAGTTGGTCATACCCCCTCCCTCCCCCTGTCCAAATTGTGTCCGTGACTCAACCTATCCCCCCTACTGCCTACATGATGACGTCCTTTTTGAATGACCCCTAAGGCTAATTCACTGTTTTTTCGTGGCTTCCTCCTCCAAAAAAAAAAAAAACGTAAAGCAAACGATATAAAACAAAACACGTGTAATACAAACTTTATTAAATTTATGACAAGCATAAACAAATTTGCCCCTTTATATTGCGGAATGTCCCGTTCACAGTCGTCGTTCAGATTCAAGTACATGTAGTGGAAATTCCTGTTTTAACGAATTAATGGATTTTTTAAAGTATATTTTCTCAGAAGAATAACTTGATTCTCAGCACAAGTCATCATAGCGCAACCTAAATTCTAAAGATGTTTTGAATTAATCCCCAATATATCTAGTAAAAAACCATTAAATTATAATTAGAATCTGTAGCTAGCTCCTTGATGGAAAATATAAATTCCTCGAGCAACCTGGAGTAACTGACTCCAGTTTTCTCATCAGTTATAGGTGTACAGTATATCTTCATCCTAAGTGAAATATGCATCGTGTTGAAATGATAGGACAGATGGGATCATGGATGCATTCACCTAGCCTCGATTTAGTGCCAACTTTTTTGTTCTCTCAGGGCAGATTTACGTATAGTTAAAACTGGCAGGGCTAAAACTACAGCTTCGGTGAACGATGGCCTTTGTGTTTACGTAATTACACGCGCGTAATTTGAACTCGGTCTAATTTGCTTACGAAATCCTGCTGCTATGATTAGTGTAAGAAAGTCTGGAATTTTGACAGCTCTAATGCGTTTTATTTTTTCTGCTCACGCCGTCTATTTCCCCCTACATAGTTGAAGGCGTTCTCGGGGTCGAAACGCTTCCTCAAATTGCTAGTTTCACTTTCAGCCATTAGTCGTACATTTGAGAAGTATACTCGCAATTCCTCGTTACATGGCGACACCCAGGACAGAATGCTAATGCAAAGGTTGAGAACGACTGCGACAACGCATATCATTTACGTTTAATACATAAATATTCAAAACTAAAAAAAAAAAAAAAGAAAACTAGAAGATGAAGTTCCTCGAATTTCACTTTTTAGTCTAAATAATTAAATGAAAGCCAGCGTGAATATCCTTTACAGACATAAAATTCAGAAAAAAACAAGATGGCCGCTACTTGTTTAGCCATGGCGTCAGAGGAAGATAAACCCCCAAACGGAACGGTCATATTTCGAAGCTCCTTAGTTAACAAATCAAAGAATTGATTTAGTGATGTTTCAAAACCTCGGCACCATTAAAGGCTAATAAAATGGCGTTTAGAGATTGCATTGTGTTACGTTTTAATCTCAAGTTTCCAGCTTCATCTATGACTCCTTCTGCGAAACCTCTGTCTGCTAGATTACAATTACCGGCATGTTATTTTGCAAAAGGATCCAATATGCGATCGATTCAGGCTTCTACAATTCAATTGCAGATGCTATATTGAAAAATCTTTATGACAAGATTGAAATTTACCAAACTTACGAAAACTTAGGTGAACTTTGACGAAAAATCAATATGGCGACCATGCACCCACTTGGCCTCATCACTTAAGCGAATTCGCAGATTCCGTTCTTCGTTAAACGAGAAATTAAGCGCAAAAAAAAGCTCAATGTGTGATCCCTGTCTCACACCCAAGAGCCGCTTTGCACGACGGGATAGGTTTGGTCTGTGCATTTTTTGTTCATAGAAATCCAACCGAAAATGCTATTTTCGTTAAGCCGCTCACTAGTGGTTTTAGCAGACGTCGCTAGGTTTTGCGCCGGATGTGCGGGATCATTTGCCCTAGTTGACGAAAGATTGATCGTAGGGAAAATTCGGCTTCCCCTTAGGGAAAAAGCGTGCCAACGAATGCGTTGCGCGGATAGGGACGCCTCTCAAACCGCAATTTATAACCTGGGTGATGCGTGTGTTCAGTGGCCTAACGTGGGTTAAAAAGCCCAGCAGAAATCCGAAAACGCGACACGTGACTCCCCTAGCACCATATCTGTCATCCGGCAACAATTCTTCTGGAAAACTATTTGACTCCTTCGCTGACGTTGATGCGCTGATAAATGGCCACATCAGAAAACCGGCCGGGGTTCTGAAAGACATACTGTGTAGGTCCAAAGATGCCACGTGACTTTTGTTGCCGTTTTCATCGTCTGCAGCACGGGGTTGATCAATTCATCGCTGAGGTTTTCCTCATCATCAAATAAATATGGTCTAAAATTATATTCGATGGAGGAAAGAGAAAAGAAATTCACTCTTAAAATCCCAGGTGTGTTGGGCACCTCACGGTCCCTTGAAACATTTGAAAAAGAACATCCATTCAATTCAACACAGTGCCCCCGCTATTAGCATATTGAAATCAACTTGCGCGTGATGTCAACCGTTGCTCGGCAGCCATGTTGGAGTAATCTTTTCTGGCTCTAGCCTGCTATCACCGTATATAAAGGTGGTAGTGGTGGTCTCTCAGGTCAGGTTGCTGGATCCTTATCAGTTTTCATATTTGAGGGAATATATGATCGACTTTGATGGATTGATGATAGGTTATGATTGGCACGTATCCGGAAAATTCTTTGCTGGCAATTCTTCGCCAGCAACTCTTCGCCGTGGAAAATTCTTCACCAGCAATTCTTCGCCAGGGTCAATTCGTCGCCTAGGTTAGTTAGGTTAGGCGACGTGGGGGCGGAGCCCCCGTTTAGGTGAAAAAACATTGGGCATAATATAATTAAAGATGGATTAAGGTTAGGTTAGGGCATGTTAGGTTAGGTTAGGGCACCAGCGAAGAATTGTACCGGCGAAGAATTGCGGACGGCGAAGAATTACTGGCGAAGAATTGCTGGCGAAGAATTGCTAGCGATGAATTTTCCGTGAACCAGATGGCATACTGTATCTGGACGATTGGCACCACTATTTTATCTTTCAGACGCCGTCACATTTAATTCTACTAACTATATCTATAACCTATCTCAGACTCGAGAATTGTTCGTACGAGCAGCTGGGCATGGTAGATGGATAATTTTAATCCATCGTTAATCTTCGGATTGCGAGCATTTGTTAGGAAGTATACATGCACTCGGGTTATGGCACGTACTTATCCTTGTGCCATTTACTCTTTCGGAGACAATGTCGTATTTCCTCGACAGACAGGTACATGCACATGCAAGTGTGCTCTTCAGAGTCTTCACGTTGCCTTGGACGAGCTCCAGGAAGACGTTATCCGAGTGACTATAAATTATGGCATTGCTGCGCAGCGTGCCACTCCGAGGAAGGCCGATAGGGATAAACAGCGCGCTGAGACGAAATCTGGCAACATTGTATTTCATTAAAATGAGTTATAGACTTACATTATAGTGTTCTAATCCGTGAAATTGGCACGCTGAAAGACATTCCTATACCATGGAACGGTCTGCACTAAATTCTTAAAGCGGTATTTGATTTTGGCTCGAACCAAGATTTTGTTCAGCTTTTGCATCATTTATAATCATCAAAAAGGGCCTCTCATTTCCAATTAAAAATTTGGAACATGTATTAAAATAGTTAAAGTTCACGCTGTTAGTCCTTCAGTATTTAGAGGACACCTTGTTAATTATAATACATATACATGTACGACTCGCTGAAGTTTTTTGAATTTTTCAATGTCCCATCCCGTATGGAAAAACTGGTTGCAAGGGAATGTAACCTGATGATATTTGTTTCAAATACAGTATCAGTTTTTCCATAATGGATGGTCGATCGAAGCTTTTGTTTTGTCATTTGGCTTAATTTTTATTCAAGTTTTTTTTTTAAATTTTGGTATAGTGCCATGACAAATACATCGCAATTTGCATTTAGTGTAAAATTTGAGCTCCGTAAGAAATTGCTTTTGAGTTGAATTTACATGTTCAATTTAACAATGTTGCATAATGTCGATCGCAACTGACGTGACTTAGGAGTATATGCTCCTGAAAATGGGCTCAACCCCCCTACCATATGGCATTTGTTTGCTGACTTTATTATAGGTACTGAGTTGAATTGAATTGAAATACATGTATAAGCTTAGAACAGCGTTGCCACATGACGACGAAATGAAAAGTATATACAGTAGTGTACAGGTTCATGTATTGTTTTCTAACCAACTTATTTTGGAAATCTGACCATGTGAGGGTTGCCTTTGCATTAAATAGAATCAAGGTACTTTTGTTGAAAGTTATTCAAATTATTTTCAGTATAGATTAGGCAAATTTTAAGACTGCAAAAAAAGTTTAAAAAATAAAAAAGGGAGATAAGATTACCCCATCGTTATTTTCGTTTTCCTCGGAATTCAACTTCCAGATATTTACTTTTAAAACACCGTTTGCATTTGATGCCGTAGTTCTAGGTGTAGTTATAAGCAATAGCACGCAACAGCCCGTTTCCGTCCGAAATTACCCGAAATAAAATCACGCGGAATCAACGCTAATAAAGCTTTTAACGCCGGATTTGATTACGTCGTAACGCAATTCGTGCGCAATCCGATTCCGAGCGAAAAAGCCAGGGATTTAAAATAGGACGGGTTTCTGGCACCGGTTCACTGAATTCCACTCGCAAATTGCCATGGCTCTTGTGTGGCCCAACACTCCATCATAGAGCTGAGCCAGCTTTTTAACACTTCTTCGAAATTTAGGCGCAATATTTTTTTTTCAGGCAAATTTCATTAAGAGCGACCTCGTGGTTGCTACCGAACAGCACCCATCTTTCATGTCCGCACGTCTAGGCCAGAAATAGACCGATTGGACTCCTCAAATTAGTTTTCTAAACGAAATTGTTAACGCGCAAAATCGTATGTTTTAACGCCTTCACTTAGCACAAAGGAATTAGACACTTTTCAACAATGAATAAAAAATCTAGTCAAGTTATTTGCATTGACATCGCATGTTTCTGTAGGGCAGGGTTTCTTAACCTGGGGCCCATGGATTAGGTACTGGGGGTCCACGAAGATGTTAAAAATAATAACAATAAATAATAATATAATAAATCTGCCCTACACTTAAGTTTGTAAGGTGTCCGTCAGATTGTTTAAATATTGCAAGTGGTCCATGATGATGAAAAGGTTAAGAAACCCTGCTGTAGGGAAACTGTTTTTTTTCCCTTTTTTTGCATGCAGTTAAAGATGCTCAATGTAGGCCTACGTATCTTTGGTCACCCGGCTGATATCAAGGCAGGATAGACGAATTATTTGTCCTAAATGTTGCCAGAATATCCTTAGTAACTTCAGCAACTGCATAGCGGTATTCAAACAGATTCTTTGCTACAGTTCTGCGATGATGCATGTTGACGTCATTATTGTGCACTGTGAAAAAACTTTGAGAGCTTTCCTACAGAAATATGTGATGTGAATTCACATAACTTGAATAGGTGTTTTATTTAATGTTAAAAATGTATATTTCATGCGTGATAACTCTGTATTACTACCCCACTTAGTGTCTGACGCTATAGTTACAATAGCCATATATAGTAGGATGCGACATTACAAACTTTAACAACTTTCACGAAAGTTTTAAAACAATTTTCACATTTCTTCCCTTTTGGGGCATAAAAACCACGATCTCGGAAATTGAGACAAAGGTATTCCAATAACATGGACGAGAAAGAACATTGTTTTGAAATTGTGAAACATAGAAATATACATCGATATATCACAAGATATATACTGCATGTGAAAGACTTGGAAGTTTTGTTTACACTACAGTATTTTGTAGTCTATTAAGCGCTTAATAACATTAAATATAAAAACAATGCACATATAATGTACTTTAATTAAAATATGTTATTACAATGTACTAAAAATGGAAACTCTGATTTCAGCCTTCAGTTGATTTTATGAGTGAACTGATGAAATGGACGAGATAGGGAAAAAGCTCGAACAGTTCAGCGCTCGCTGTTTGGCTACAGGAATTTAGTTTTTTTTTCTTCAGCTGACTGGATTTTGCTCGTATTTTTGTTAGGCGGTTCGTATATCACAAAATAGCGTGAAATGCGTTCGTTTCTTCGTTATTTATAACTTTCACAGCTTTCTTTGTTTAAAACTGCAGTTTCTTTGTTTCCTGGACGAGGATTTGTTTTCTATACTGATTTTATGGCACGCCATTTTCGGCCATTATCTGTCGTTTCATCGCGCCTGTAATGGCTGTTTTAATGCTTCTTTAGTTTTAATAACGTTACGTGTCTGTTAGCACAACTTTTCCGCGTCGTAAAAATATATTTCGCGAGAATATATACATGTATTTTAAAGATGCGTGTAGCCCTCGTAAAGAAACACGCTCGTGCGCTCTGGATTTATTAATAGCGCCATCTGTTCGCGGGATTCGTAAACTTATGTAGGATACTATACAAAATGTCAGCAACTTTCCAGCGCTATAGTTGGAACTTGGAACATTCATATATCGGAAACTGTTTAGGTTCAGCAGAACACGATGAACTTTGAAGTCCCTCAGTCCCTGCAGGACTTCAAACACTGCGTCCACTTGATATAGCGACTCAAGCCATTCTTAATTGGTGCAGAAAGATGGCGACCATGGAGTCTGCCTCCTCGTTGAAGAAGCACGTGTTGCGCTCCCTTCGCCGCTCACGGCGTGATACACAATGAAAAGTACGCGGGAGTGAAAAACGCCCATTAAATTCTAAGGCCCGTTGTCCACGACCCGGATTTCGCCGGACGGATTTTTTTTGCCCCTCCCCTCCGGATGTTAGATTTACAAACAACTATGTGCATGTTTACACATTCCGGACCCCCTCACCCCGCCTTTAATTACCCGGTGGTAGCCGGGTCAAACCTCGGCTTGTCCGGACGCCGGCTACCGGACTGAAGTCTTGGTAATTCACTGAAAGCTATGGACGCTTTCACAACAGTCCGGGCGGATTTGCTCGGTTTTATTACCAGAGGGGAGAATTCAGTCAGACATTCAGATCATTAATCATTTACTAGTGACGTTTTAATGGTTTAACGTCGTTAAATACGCGTCACTTGACATCCGGTCTCCGAAAAACCACCCACAAACTAAGGGAACATCACCCACAAACTAGGGGAACACCACCTTACCGGTGAAAAACTACGTTGTTTGAAAGGTCTCCAACCGGGGTACACGGGTGGGGACAGATGGGGGCTGGCCTTACCGGTCCGGCAAAATCCGGGTCGTGGACAACGGGCCTTACTCTTCGTGCCGTTGAGCGAAAATTAAATTTTCGTCTCCGGTTTGCTTTTAATGGCCTCTAGTTTTGCCACCAAGAGTGCGGTGGCCACGACGGAAGGCCGCTCGCCAGCTTTTAATGGCTTTATTTGAGCGGCGTTAATCCGACGACGAGTAATAATAATAAAACGCGGACACGACCGCTAATTAAAAAGTTGAAAAGACGAGATATCGAGGGTGGAGGGGGGAAGGAGTACAAGCCCCCCGCTGCCGTCACACTTTAGGTGGTGGTGCATGGGCGAAGTGAAAGTGGTATGACGTCCGATCTGTTTTTGTTTTTGGGAGGATTATGTGGGGGAGTTGGTCCAAGATGACATTTTCAATCTGGAAAATTGTCTAAAGTTTGAAAAACTGTTGAAATTGACCGATGAAAATGTTGAAATTTTTTCAAAATTGACGAAAATTTATTATACCAATGATGATTTTGAAATAATGCAGAATTAACAGAGGAAAATATTGTGAATTTTGCAAAATTAAGAGAGGAAAATGTTGAGAATTTCGAAAAACTAAGAAAGGAAAATATTGAGAATTCCGAAAAACTAAGAGAAAAATGTTGAGAATTTTGCAAAATTAAGAGAGGAAAATATTGAGAATTTCGAAAAATTAAGATAGGAAAATGTTGAGAATTTTGCAAAATTAACAGAGGAAAATGTTGAGAATTTTGAAAAATTAAGAGAGGAAAATGTTGAGAATTTTGAAAAATTAAGAGAGGAAAACATTGAGAATAGCGCAAAACTAAGAATTTTTTTTTAATTGAGAATTTTGAAAAATTAAGATAGGAAAATGTTGAGAATTTTGCATTAACAGTGGAAAACATTAAGAATTTCGCAAAATTAACAAGGAAGAAAACATTGAGAATTTCGCAAAATTAAGAGATGAAAATGTTGAGAATTTCGAAAAATTAAGAGAGGAAAACATTGAGAATAGCACAAAACTAAGAAAGGAAAGCAATAAGAATGTTATCATCAAACGGGAGATTAAGAAAAATCATAAGGAAATTAACACTTACATGTATTTGTACTTTCGTTGGCAACTTGGCATACCAGTGATCGTCTTCTGTATGGATAGAGAAGTTTTTTTACCAAAATACCATAACATTTTAATTAAACCAGCGTAAAAAAAGTGCGTAAAATGCTCGAAAATTTCAAATTTAACCATTCAATTAAAATTAATTCAAACAAACCGTAACGCGAATTTGAAACCGGCACTCTAAAGAAGTAGAATATGTTAAAGATGCGAATTTTGCGAAAATGTAACAATTTTACGAATCGATGAAAAAATAGGTCAGTTTTTTTACCAAAATAATCGTACAAATTTAAATTGAATTAAAGTAGAAAGACAGGCCAATATCTTGGGAATTTAACGCACTTTTTTATGAAGTCCTATTTCCTAAATTGCTTAAACAGGGTTCCCAAAGAAATTTCATTTTCAACTTCCCTGACTTTTCCAGGTTTTATAAAATTTCCCTGACCAATGACACTCAAAAAGTTACACATTTTGCAAAATTTACTAATGAAAATTTGTATAGACAAATTTAAAAAAATATGTACTCGGAAAACGTGGAGAATTTTGAAAATTTGTCCTCGGAAAACGTGGAAATTTGTTCAATTTTGTCCTGTGGGATAACCATGTTACGATGTAGGAGCATTAATTTTGGACCGCAACAACCTGACTACGTTGAATTTCCCTGACTTTTCCAAACATTTTCAAGTTTCCTGACTTTTCCAGGTCTAGGGGAACCCTGTTAAAAATATCAATTTATTCACGCGTAAGAAATGATTAAATTAAAAATAAAGACCAGCAGACACGTTTTACGTTTTGCTATGAACACAACAGCGATCGATTATTTCTTTAATCGTAAAAATTTTCTACAATATTATCAAATGGTGAAATGCATACCCGAAAAATGTCGCGCAAATAATAATAATTAATAATATTAATTTGGGGGAGAGAATAAACAAAAAAACAGCAACTATTATGTAATTCATCCATAAAAATGATATTAAAATTAATAGCCACAGCACGCACGCACGTTTCATTCATTCATTGATTCCAATCGCAGAACTACACGCACTACATTTTGTTGGTTTTTTGTTTGTTTTTTATACAAATTATACATGTTTCCCCCACAGAATTCAGCGCTCGATTCTCGGAAAAATACAAGAGGGAGACACCGGCGTCTTATGGACATGATTTTTAAAATTAATAAAATAATTCTCGCGAGAATGTTGCGAAATGTTTTAAATTTGCCGATTAATGACGTCAGTTTTGATTTATCTGGCACCAGGTGACGCTGTCCGCAACGGTGGCTCCCTCTATCGCCATCTGATGAACAAAAAAAATCACGTAGTTGCGATACAAAAAAGTAAGCTCGAGAGGGTGTCCGATTTGACCAGTTTCTAAGAAAATCCAATTCGAAGAAAAATTTTGGCATAAAATGAAGTATTTGTACGTAATTTTTGGTTTCTTAAATAGGCTTTGGAAATTTCGCATTTTGAAAAGTCGATTGATTTTCAAATGAATTTAAGTTTTAAATTTTGAAACGCGACATCTATGGAAAGCCATCTAAAATTGATTTTTTTAAAAAAAAATTATAAGATCGATTATTTCTTTAAATTTAAGTTTAAATTTTCAAAAAACGCCATCAAAAATTGAAATTTAAACAAAATATTAGACCGATTATTTCTTTAAATTTATGTTTAAATTTTCAAAAAGCGCCGTCAAAAATTGAAGTTTGAACAAAATATAAGATCGATTATTTCTTTAATAAATTTAAAGAAATAATCGATCTTATATTTTCAAGTTTAAATTTCCAAAAAGCGCCATGCAAAATTTAAGTTTCAAAAATATAAGAAATTATCGAAATCCCGGAACACCCTCGAATGTGCATTTAAATCACACGTTCGCATTTCAATACATTAACACAATTTTCATTTTAGGAAAGCAAATAAATATTCGGGAGAAGAAAAAAAAAATTGTTGGCCCTTGTGGGGTGCCAAGTTTTCAAGATTCACATCTGGCAGAAAAAAAAAATCGTCCGAGGAGCGTGTTTGACCCCCTCGACATCTTAATAATACTGCAAATTGGATAGTACGTTATCAGCGTCACGAAGGTGTTTCGGCATTTGGAGGATAGGCGCGTGATCATAAACTAAACACTTAGGCATCACGGTCAACACATTAATGGTGAGTTTGGTCATCAATGATTTACTATCATTAAACATTTTTGTCTAAAAATGTCCAACTAACTGACAGTACTGAACACGTTTTAGTTGTGTTCGTAAACTGTAAATAGGATCCTTTTGACCAATCACAAAGTCATCACCGTAATCAAGAATACGGTCACTATGTCGAAACGTTTTAAAAAAATTAGAAAATGTCCAACTGACTCTGCTGAATGCATTTAAGTCATGTTCGTAAACTGTGAGATCCTTTTGCGCAAACTCGTCACTAATGCCATTCGCCAGTGATGCGTTCGTGTTGAATTTACGATCATGCCCGTTGAAGTTGGCAAGGGTTATTTCACAAATTGCATATAAAAGTTGCAGACGGAATTGATTTAACGGGGGAAAAAAACTCGGAAAGTTTGGTAACGAACATCCCGCACATATTCGATCAAGATTATATCACTGGTTAGTTCACAAAAAGGCTGCATGTAATATTTTTTAAACTTATCAGAATAAAACGATGAAAACACCGTAACGTTTATACAATACGCGACTGGATTCGAGCACATTTCAAGTCGCATTTCCGAAAGCTCAAAATCCCTAATTTTCGGCATGAACTAGCGACCGATTGCGAGGCACGAAGCGCGATTCGATGAAAATATCGTTACAAGCAAAACGAACGTAATTGGAGAAATTATAAAATATTTTGAAAGGTTTATTTACAGCAAAACTAGCGCATTTCAGAAACATCCCTTGTCCGAAATGCTGTTTTTTTGGGATTATTTTAACATTTTTAATTTATTTTGAACACATTTTGAAAAGATTACATTGGAGAAAATTATCAATTTTGTGAAATATTTTGAACACTTTTTGAAAAGATTACATGTAAAAATAACATTGGGTGAAATTATCACATTTTGTGATATATTTCGAACACATTTTGAAAACATTACATTGGAGAAATGATCAGTTTTTGTGAAATATTTTAAAACCGTTTCGAGAAAATTATATACAGCAAAACTAGCGCATTTCAGAAAAATGCGGGGGTGGGGGAAAAGTCCCTTGTCCGAAATGCTCCGGACAGGAAGTATTTTTTTGGGGAATATTTTGAAATTTTTAGAAAAAAATCTTTTCCAATTTAAATAAAATTTGAAAAGATGACGACACGCTCGCAAAACCAAGAGAATTGTGAACTTTTTGGAATATTTACACTTAAATCTCGAAATTATGAATTAATGCAATTCAACTCAGTACCCTGCTACCACATGGTAATACCACGTGATAGGGGCTAGTCCATCTAACAAAGATCGACATAGCAATGTCGTCTTAAAAGGACACGATCATCATTGTTGAATTGAATTTACATTACTTTACTATTATTAGGTTTTCTTTCAAGGGATAGCATGCAAAAATAAAGACTACAATCATGCAAACAAACGATAGAAAAACATGCAAAAAAAAGGACGGATAGCATGCAAATCCGATTTACCTGAAAATTCTATGAAATATTCTATGAAACTCAAGTTTGTGCGCAGAACCCGATATTCTCGTAATGCGCTTCGTGCCTTTTGGTTGCGCTAGCAATGCCGAAGCGTATACATTCCGTCCCGGACAGGCTCGGTCCCATCTCTTTTGTTAGCTAACCGAGCCACGAGCCTGTTGCCGCAACACATTTTTTAAGAGGACGATAAGGCGATCTGCAAACCCCCATACCAGCCATGCTGAAAACTACGGCGCGTACTTCAGTTCTAAGAAAGGGTTTTAACTTCAAGATTAGTTTTCTTCATCGCGGTAAGACTCATCTCCGTATCTTCGATGCCTCTTCATTCATTTAAAAACTCATTCAATTCAACTCCGTATCCTACAGTCAGCAAACAAATGCCATATATGGCGGGGAATTAAATCGTTAAATTGAATTTTGACTAAATCCCAAACGCAAGAAGGACCAAAAGTAAGCGTCCTTTTTTCAATTCAATTCAGTATCCTCTACTGTCAGCATGAACGTGTCGTGTACACGTAGTAAAGGGGGGGAGGGGGCGAAAGTTCACCTACCCGAGAAAAATTGCAATCTCTGGGCCTACCAGGTAAATCGAAAAATTCAAAATAAAAGAAAGAAATTTTAAAATTTTGCAAAAATTGCAAAGTTAAATTTTGAACGTAAAAGAAATTTAAAATTTTTTAAGAAATTCAACTACCTCGAATCTTACTTCGAGGATGGGGGGAAAAAACAAATCTTGAAGTTAGGATCCTGCCTCGAAGACAAGTCCGTATCCTAATTTTCAGCATTTCGGGTCCAGGGGGGTTGCCGATCGGAATTAAGTAACGTTTAAAGCGTTCGCCGGTGACAAATCCAAAGCTACGACTCGAATTTGCTCATCAATTGATCCAAAACCACTGCATTTTAGTCGCATTTCATCGAGGGGGAAGGGGGGGGGGGGGCTGTTCATTCACAGCATCACAAACCGCGTGGTGGCTCTTTGCGCGTCGGCGCGCAAGAAAAAAAACAAAAAAACATGGTGTGAAAGGACCGGGATAATTTCCCTGGCGAGGGGGTGGGGCATAGAGGATAAAACACTAGTGTGTGAGAACGGAAAAATTGATCGAAAATAAAATACAAAGGCAAAACACTCGCTGTTTTTACATACGCTTTTCACCCGCTGCGGCACAAATTTGAATATGGACACACACACACACGAATCGTCAACTTCGATTACACATAGGTATGCGTTTTATATATATATATACGTAATGTACACGAATCTCCCCCCACCTTTCAGGTACGCATTGTCACGAAGTCGTCCGAAAAAACGAAAACGCACGTCCTGGCATCGGAGAAGAAAAACCGAAGGAGGAAAAAAAAACACCGGAAGAAGCGCGCCCGAGTTGCTGCGTGGGCTTCTTCCGGTCGACGTGCGGCGGGGTTTCGGTCGAAGAGGTAAGAAGTCGGTATTGTGTAGATCCTTCGAGGCCCGACGGTGGAAACATCGGCGAAGAGAACACTTGACGCGAGGGAAGAGACACTAATGTGCACTTACTTGTCTTTGCCAAGCGCGCTCTCGCGTACACTTATCTGTCCCGTCAACGAGGGTCGGTGACGGTCATGGTTTCCATCACGTCTGCGGCCAGCAGGAAAAGTCGTCAGGCGGCGCATCTGCCACTGACTGACGAAAAGTTTCTACTCTCTTCCCTAAATAGGGGCATCAGCATTCGGGAGGGGGCGGCGGAATGGCGGGCGGTGGATCGGTGGGCAGCGGCGGCCCGAAGGAACTCTGCTGTGGGGGCGGTGGCATTAGGGGTGGCGGAGGGTGCGAAAACTGCATGCGCGGTGGAGGGAACTGGCTGAAAAATTGTTGGTGCTGCACGTACTCCATGGGGGGACGGTTCTGGTGATGCTGTGACTGCTGCTGGTACTCAAGATGCAACTGATGCTGCTGCTGCTGTTGGCCATAGTCGGCCTGAGGAAACTGCGCCTGAGGAAACTCGTAGTAGTTTTGCATGGCGGGTGGTGCTGGACCTCGGTAGCCGTAGAACTGAGGAGGGAACTGATGAGGGTAGCCTGCAGGGTTGATATGACCGTAGGGCATCTGCGGAGGCATATTCATTGCCTTGTTGTTGCTCTTGCGGCCGCGTTGCTGAGGTTGCACATGCGGCTGCTGATGCATCGGTGCTTGAGAATAGCCGCCCGAAGATCGGGTGTTGCTGGACGGAGGCACGTCGACTAAGCCTGCTCTTTCGTGACCGTGTACATTGTTTCCACTTTCTCCGCTCCTTCTGGTGCTCCTCGCTGATGGCTTTGCCATCTTGGGCACATCGCTGGAACGCTCCCGCTTCCTGGATTCACGCTCTGGAAGCTTGCTGTTGTCAGAACCTACGCTGAGATTGTAGGTACCGGTGCCACCGGTGCGGTCCTTGGTTATTTTGATTTTCAGGCTTGCATTGCCCGTCTCTGGCGCTGGTTGAGGAGGTGGCAGAGGCTGTGCCACTGGAGACACCCGTTTCGGCGCAGGAGGAGGCGGCGGCGGTGCGGATGCTGAAAACGAATTCGACTTGCTGCTATTTGAAGATCCCTCGTTCAGCTTCTCTTTTGAAATTTTCAGTCTTAGAGGAGCTTGAACTTGCGGCGCTTTGGAGGAGCCGCTGACGGGAGTGACGGAGAGATTCAACCTCTCCTTGGGAATGAGCAGCTTGGGGATGGCTGGGGTGGCGCCCACCATGGACGACAACGAAGAAGACGATTCCCTCTGCTTGTCATGAGAACGCTCCTTGTTGCGATCGCGGCTCTTCGACTTGTGCTTCTTTTCCCGTTTGGAAGATTGATGTGGCTGCTTGGGGATCGTGGAGGCATGCCTCTCGTTGACCTCCGAAGGCGGTGGTGGCATCGGGCGCACCACAGGGTTGACCGCGACTGGCGCTGGAACCACGGCTTCTGGCATCGGTTTGCTCACCTTGATTTCAGCGGATTCCCTCATGCCCAGGACAAGGAGTTGCTGGGGCAGCCTGGAATGCGGCGCCGTTTCGTTGAGCGATGAGGAACTATGTTTTTCCACAGGGTTGCCGCTACTCGGGGCAGACATTGTTGCTGCTGGCGGCAACAGCGGTGGCTGTGAAGGAGGCGCTGAATGAGTGACAGTCTTGGAAATCTCTTGTTCAGTTTGTCTATTGTCTGGTTTGCCAACAGTTAGCTGAGTAGCAGCAACAGGAGGTGGGGGAAGGTGTGAAGCTACCGAGGGCTTCTGCGGCATGGTGATGCTAGCGGAGGAAATCGGAACCACGGTTGGAGGCTCAAGTCTGGATGATGCCGTTTGTTGAGCAGGCATCATTTCGGCAACATGCGGTATCACAGGGGGCGTTTTTGATTTGTGGGCCTTGATCTGTCTGTCCTTTGGATGATGATCCCTGACTTCGTGACGCCGTTGCGGGGGTGGAGGAGGCTCGACTACGGGTATTCTAGTGACGCTATCCTCTCGCTTCCTCTTCTCGCCTTTCGTAAGAATGTTTTTGGGCGGCACGGTGATCGTGGTCAGGGTCTCACAGGCCACTGGCAGTAGTGGTGTGGGCGGCGTGGCCATCAAGGGATTCCCCGACATTTTCGGCGAGGACGCACTCGGCATCAGCGCTCCCAGGAAAGACTCATCCCTGTGAGTGGGTGGTGAAGGCGTCAGGATGGGAGGCTTGGGCACTGTAGCGATCTTCAACGGCGTTTGCGGAATGCGGTGGCTCCTTCCCACGTGGTTTCCTTGATGATGTTGTTGCTGCGGTTTCTGGTCGCCGCTCCCTCCATGCTGCTGCTGCTGGTGATGATGATGATGGTAGTGTTTAGGCTTTTCACTTTCAACGTTTGAAGCCGGAGTCGCCGTCGTCATCGCGGGATTGGCACCTGTGGGAAGAGACTTCTGTTTTGCTGGCGTTTTATGGTGTGGTTTGTTGGGCTGGGGAGTCGAGTGCCGCGGCGCCGTAAGTTTCTCAAGACAAGATGGGGTGATTTGAGTGAGTGAGACAACAGGTTGGAGGTTGAGGGAGGACAGAGGAGTGTTACCGATCGTGAGGCCTTCGATGCGGTTCAGGTAGGGGAGGATTTGGTTAGAAGAAGAAATGGAGGAAGATGAATTGGAAAAGGAGGAAGAAGAGGAAGGTGGTGGCGGTGGTAGTGAAGGCGGTGGCTTTTCTCTCTCTTTCTCCGCCTGCTCCCGGATCTTTACTTGATCGATGTACTCACGGTATTCCTTAGACGTCGCTTTCATTCTCTTAACGGTGCTGCCACTGTTGCTGGCGGGACTGTTGCGGTGCTGCTGAGAAGTAGATGGCGGCTGCAAGTAATTTTCCCCAGAGTTGTGCTGAGCGGTAGGAAATTCTGGAACGGTAAAAGAGAAGATTTGGAATTAGTTGAAGGCATTGGGATTTTCCCTTGCAAGAGCTTGCTGAAAAATGGAGCAAAGAAGACAACTTCATCTGCTAAGAAAATGGGGAATCGTTACAAACCCGCAGGCTGAGAAAATGCATTGGAAGCAGCGCTGTGCCTGTCTTCCATAGTTTTTGGAGGCAAGGCGTGCTTGGCGGCGGATGTCGTCGTGGAGCTGGAATTGTTCACGGCACCGGGCCGGTGAGCAGGGTTGTTTTGCACTAGTTCCTTCTTGTGCTTCCTGTCAGAAGGCAGTAGGACGGGGGCCCCGTTCTTTTCCACTGCATTTAAAGATCTTGACGACGTCATCTCATTTGAATCGAAGAGGTTATCCCGAACCGGAGGATGAACGGAAAGATATCCCCTGGACGCAGAAGAGGTTCCAGCTCTGGAAGTTGATGGAGAATCCATCATCGGAAAGCTAACTTCAGTGGCATTCAACCTGTCGGCAGGAGCTCCGTAAGCCGAAGAAATTCCAGCTCTGGAACTCGACGGAGAATCCATCATCGGACAGCTAACTTCAGTGGCATTCAAAACGTTTACAGGAGCTACGTAGGCTGAAGAGGTTCCAGCTCTGGAAGACGATGGAGAATCCATTATCGGACAGCTAACTTCCGTGGCAGTCAAAATGTTGACAGGAGCTCCGGACGCCGAAGAGGTTCCAGCCCTTGACGCTGAAGAGGTGCCTGATCTGGAAGTCGATGGAGAAACCGTGGCAGGACAGCTAGCTTCAGTGGTATTCGCTCTGTCTGGCATCTGCACGTGAAGATAATGAAAGAAGAGAAAGATTAAAATGGTACGAAAATGGTAAAGCTTAAATAATCAGCCTTCGTTAGACATGGATCCCCACTCTACTCACCTTTTCAAATGTGCCCGAGGCACTCATCATTTTGCGCTTCAGTCTGCTCGGGCAACGTTCCATGATGGCCAGGAATTCAGCGGTCAATGCTGTTGGGTGGAGGGGAAAGAAACAAAAAGTTGGGTGAATTTAAATTCTTGCGAATTTCCACGCGATACCAGATTTCAAGAATGGACTGCGTGCTTACTCTCAAGAAGTTCCTGGGTCACGGATTCGTCCACGTACTTGAACCACGGCTTTCCTTCGTATGACTGTGGTATCTTCATGACCAGAGAAAGAAGATTTTATTATCAAGACTGGATATTGGGAGGTACATGTAAACCCAGGGTATTGCCCGAGTTTAAACACTGCCGAATTTAGAATCGGCAAAACTGGAGCACACGCTTACCTCCCAATTGGCCCATTTGCAAGCCAGATGAATGCAAACGCAAGCTACGACGGTGGGCTTATACTGAAGGCACATTGTCGTCAGGTGCAAACTGAAATTGAAATGAGAAAGTTAAATTGGCGAACGGAGAGAGATGGTAATTGACGGAATCAAAACTAAAACAAAACCCTAGTTGAAACCGCTTGCTTACCTGTTCGTGGCCATGAAATAAGACGTCTGGGCCAAGTCTTTGCTGGCTGCAAGAATATTAAAATCTTCGATTAATTTTCAAGGTTGCTAAAAAAGCTACCGCTAATGTAACGTTAAAAGCAACAAAGTGACATCCCCAAGTAGTGAAATGAGCATAAAATGACGTCAGTTACCGACGTCATAAATGCTCCATATACGCCGTCAATTTTTCCTAATAAAATTACGTCATCTTTCAGTCAGTTTTTGGTCATGAATTACACTCGGAAATGATGCCGTGCGTCTTATTCACCTTTCAAATGTTTCGTTAGTTTTTAAACGTTTCAATATCATAATTGCATGTTATTTTATGCGCTGCATCGTAGCGACATGTACTTCATTGTCTACTCTATAGGTTCTCACGAGAGAACAAAATCAAAAACTTTACCATAGAAGTCAAAATCTAGCTAGGATGGATACATTATAAAAACGTCGACTAATTACAATATCACGGAAACGTCGAAACAATGGAAGCAGCCTGCAAAACGTGCAAATGGAAAAATGACTTCTCAGCACATGGCGTGGACTAACTCGCAGACCTCTTTTGAGTAGTCATTTATGGATCGAAAAATGACGTCATAGTACGCCATGTTTTGAGTGGTCCTTTTTTAAGGCGATAAATAATCAAAAAATGATGAAATAACGACATTGTTTGGTCATTTTGATAAATGGATCATTACCGTGGTGGTTTGCACTGGACCAACCGCCGCGGACCAGCTGACAGCATTTGACCACATGGGTGTGAGGATGATCAATAGCGACGTCGAAACCTAGGAGCAGGGAAGAGAGAGAGAGAAAAAAAACATTAGGCATCATGCAGTTTCTACTAAATTTCGTGAACGGAATCTCAATCATCATAGAAAAAAGTAACGAAATTTTGACTGAAACAACTAAAAAGTTTGGATAAAACAAAAATGGGGATCAAAATGTCTAGATGCCTGCCACTATATTTAGTGGTCAATACTAAGATGGTCTTGAACTCACCAAGGGTTTGCAGCATGATGTTTTCATTGATCACCAGCTCCTGAGCTTGTTCTAAGAATGCCTGGACAAAGAGAAAAGGCTTTATGAGACATTGAGCGTGGAACGGGTTCTGGCAAACGTACCCTCCCGGAAAGATACTTACATCACACTTGGTGTCAAGTTGGGGTGCATCTCTGTGTAAACACGAATGCGCAACTTTGATGACGTGCTCCAGTTTACGAGGCTGCTCCTCGACTTTGGCGGCTAGGAACAGGGCGCAAGTCGAAATGGCCTGAAAAAAAATGATATCAAGGAAAGTGCTTAGGGACTGCGAGTCGAGCAGTTTTATGTGAAAAGATAACGTGACGCAATGTTGAGAAACCGCAAGTTGAGAAGCGCATTACAAACGTGTGAGACATGACTCGGACTTTTAAATCTGAACTGGAGCCAGTGTAACAAGTGAGAGATATCGCTCAAGTCATACGCTCGAGTAATAGTCGTCATACACGAAGCAACGAGTTGCCAAATTTCAGGCAATTTTCGAAAATCCGGACTGATTTCTCAGAATTTTGCAGCCGGTAAAAGATGACAGCTTTCCAAGGTGTTTTAGAAAAAATACTCCATTTAATCGGCTGAAAATTAGGAGAAACCCAATGTTCCGGTTAGTTCAATTTCAGAAAAAAACAACTATGAATGAAGTCAAAATACTTTCAATCTGAAATTTTTCTTAATCGATGATCGCAGTAAGTTTAAGACAGTTAGTTCAATAAAACTTGACTGAAAATAATTTTCCAAGTTTCAAATCCTGGTTAGAAATTGAATTGAACCAGTTGTTATTTGCTTAATCGTTAAAATCGCAACAACGACTCAGAATTACTACAATGTTTAGGATACGGAAGAAGCAATGTTTTTCCGAACACGTAATGTCCTTAACCAATGACGTATTTTTCTAGAAAATAGTCGAGTAGACGTGAATAATTTTTTTTCTGTATATATGTTTATTGCAAGTTTAATTTTTTTGTATGTACAAGTGACAAATATATTATTGAGGAATCGGCGGTGCAACAGTAACGTGACTTTATATTAAATTTTACTTCTTGGTATTGCCACGGTATTGTTGTAAAAATTTCACCGTAGCAAATTGCAAAAAGTTTGTCGGACAAGTCGTCCAAAATTAGTCCTAGCTAGTCATGAAAGTTTCAGTCAATTTTACGTTTGGATGCTAGTAAAAAAAGAGCCAGGTGGCCGAGTGATTAGCATTCTCGCTTCGCATTCGATAGACACAGGTTCGATTCCCATGTTGGCTATCCTCAATCGTGGCTTTTCATGGTTTCCCACAATCCCTCCAGGCAAATGCTGGGATAGTATAGTATTTACCCTGCAGTCAGTAGATTAGTACCATTTGGCAGGGGGGATCCTTATGGTTCCCAACACCACAATTAAA
>JAQGAO010002293.1:0-20213 GCA_034697705.1 Ommatoiulus sabulosus | reverse complement strand
CAACGTAGCAATGTTAAAGAGTTGCTACGTTGGAACGTTGGAACGTGTTCGTAGCATCGTCTGGCGCCGGCTTTAGAAATTTAATTCAAGTTTGGATGAAGCCACAGTGGCTCTACTGGTTTTCGTAATAGAAAACTGATCTTGAACTTGGGCTAGTTTCTTGGCTAGCAATGGACTTGTCTGTTTCGTTTCATTTATTTTACCTCGCGCGATGGGGTTGCAGCCTTAATGTATTGCAATTTTGTTTTTACAGTAAAACAAATTGGGTGAACCGCTACACATTGTTTCATGCTCCAATTTCTTCTGTTTTTCATCTATAGAGATAGCGCGCGAGTTTTTTTTTTTTCTGAAATAGAACTCTGAAAGTTGATAGGTCATTTGTTGCCAATGTTTCTGACTGGACTATACCGGGTGGAACAGATCAGAGGAAACAGTAGTAACTCGGTGCATAATGACAAATAAATCAAAATTGTTTGATTACCTGTATCTCTCGTCTCTTTTGTCCAAATTTCGTTCTGTTTCTTGTGTTAGCCCCGTTTCCCATCCTCTACAGGTCTTCAATTTACATGTGTACTGTACAGTGCGTACTTCAAAAGTTAGCTTTCGGATGACCTTGACAACGTGTGTGAAAGTCAGCGGGGTTATGAACAACTTTTAGAACTTACAGTTTAGGTTACAACTTTTTGATTTATTTGTCATTATTCTCCGACTATCTATTGTTTCCTCTGATCTGTACCATCCAGTATAAACTACATGTACATGTATACCACGGGTATACCCACGTGTACCACATGTATGCCATGGGTTCATGACATGAAATTTGGACATGCACGTAATTTCGTAAACTACATATAGGCACACTGTATATCCATGCATTTTTAGTCATGCGTCAAATGTAACTCTGTGGTGACATAAATATGCAAGCTTAACTCTGGTTAATCATATCCATAGGAGTAAATAAATAATTTATTCAAACTAATGAATGTTTTTATAATCAAAAATAAATCTCCAAAGAGGTAAATTAGTGATCTCTGATCAGTCTTGGGCCACTTGGTTGATAATTCAGAAGTGTAATTATAATGCTACGATGCACGTGTTATACACTTGTATATGGCGACCAAGCTGATTTGCATTAAAACTGACCATATGCCACAGACACGCAACGCGAGACAACTTGACAGGCCCGATTAAACCGCAGCAATTTCATCAACCCTTTCCACATCCTTTATTTATTTGAATTCCGGCGCGGAGCGTCATCGTCACCTTCCTGAAATGCCTTTATCAGCGAGTTGATAATTGCTTTTCAAGTTCCCTCCCGAAATTCCTCATTCAACATTTACCAGGCGCTATACGTGATTTAAGGGTTACGTTAAAATGCAATTATATTGGAGTGGTATGTGTGCGGTTGAGCTACACACATCCGTGTGAAATGTGTACGTACAGGCATGCTATTTGGGATTACATTTGGACACATTCGGAACAAGAGAAAGCCGATGTTATCCCTGCAAATAAGCCGTTTTCATAAAATGTCAAAAATGTGTCAACTTTCATGAGAGAATTATGAACGAACTATGCGAATGGTAGCCAAGATACCTGGCAATACTATCCAGAAATCTCGATTCGAAAAAAAGAAAGTGAACTGCAGCCATGTTTTCAAAAAAACATCTAATATGCATATAGCTCCACTTGTTTGGACAGATCAAATTTGCTCAATATTAATATACTGTATCACGAAACAATTTTATTAATTCAGAAATGACTCATTGCAATAGTTTGAGAAAAAAAGCATGACTCACAATGAATATACAGGTACATGTACAGTTAGTTGTACATGTATATATAATTTTAACGCACAATACTCAATATCATTATTCCCACTAAGTATTTAAAAATGAAGTAGAATTTGTATCTTTGAATAATGTAGCAATGTGTTCTTGTAAGAATGTTTGAAATGTAAATTTCTGTAACACACGAGCGTGCATTACGATTTTTGCATTTTTGAATCATGTGCAGTGATATCAATAGGCTATTTACCAAATAAGAATAAAGTCATCGAAATAATGGCATTCGTAATAAGCGCAACATTTTTGCAAATATCATATCAAATTTAAACTGATTCTATAATAAGTCATATACGGTAGTGGATTTCAGTATACACTTGGGATCTTGTCTGGTTCATTGTCATAAATCTCGAGAAATTATATCAAAAAGCACTTTATGCGCACATTGCGAATCTGCCACAGCAGAAACGGATACACGTTATGAACAACAGCTCAAGACAGTTTTCTCGGAAATAGCGACAATGTCTAAAATCATTTTCTAGGAAAGAAAAATCAATATAGTTTTGCGGCCATGCCAAGAACAACAACAACAAAAACGATTTTTCTGAAGTTTCCACATATAGCAGTATTCTAAAATTGGTAACTTTACCAACAAGTTATACTGTTCTCGTAATTGTTTTCATTTGTCAAATAATTAAGCTCCACCAGGCTGACGAAAGTAAAAAACATGATCTTCGATAATTTAATCACGTCATGGATTGCTTTCTATAAAATGGAAGTGATAAAATCAACGTCTTCTGACCCTATAATAATCACAACAGGAGCATAAATTGCACGCATAATGATTGTGGATTACAATAATACAATATTTCATGGCCCATTATAAATTATTGGAATACAATTTGAGATAATAAATATTAAATTCGTCTATCACATAATGTACGCGATTGGGCATTTTCTGCAAACTGATTATAAATTCACCACCGAGTTGAACAGCGAAAATTCAAGATACATATCCAATTATTTTCTTTGCGTTATGCATTTTAATAAATAATAAGCATCCGATATCTAATCGCGTAATTGGATATATCGCTCCAACGAGCACGCACACAGGAAAACAATACTGCACTGCATGCAAATTAGTATGTAAACACGAGCAGTATAGGTATACGTACAGCATTGCTCTTCACTGGATGTTAAGAAGCTCGTATACAGTTTTTGATGTTTGCACAGAACAAAGCTGATTCGGAAAATGCCATCATGCGTTACGAGTGGCATTTGCTCTTCATAATTCTTATCTTTTAATTATATTTTTCTTTTTCCCAATTAAAACGCGGATATTCCAATAAAGTTGGTAAGAAATCACAAAACCGATCAAAATATAAATATCGACAATATCAATGTATTGCATGGTATACAGCGTATTACATGTACCATATTACACCCACTGACATTTCAAGTCATGGAGATTTCAAATAGTAAAATGCATCGAGTTACAGTGTAGTTTCATGGTCACAGCCAAAGAAGTGCTAATTATGAGCCAAAGCCACAACATCCTACTGGATACTGTGTATGTAAATGTACATTTATATCGCATTTGAACGTTGAACAATTAAATATTTGTAAATCATATTAAGGCTTAACCATGATAAAAGGACAATCATCTCTTCTGCGTGGCAAACAGATATTCCGCGTGTCATTTTTGAACCGGAAGTCATTCGCAGCCCGGTTTCCGCAGGACAAGTGACGTGCCAAAATCGCGGATTTTATCACCATAGGTCAGAAACTACATGTATCGACCCATCTGAATTCATCCTGTCTTATGACGTGCTGCATGAATGCTATAAAATATTGCGATGTGTTCGTGTACTTCACATTATGATGTAAATGCTTGAATAGCAACGCTGAAAACCGCAATCGACCAACCACGTGCTTGTCGGAGGCGCAAAGGGTCGGGCCAAACATTAATTCCAAAATGATATCAATTAAATGAGGTTAAAACTGCACCCAAGATAATTGTGTCAATTTGATGTAGACTTGTAGAACGTTTGACGAGCTGGTCTCCAAAGTAGCTAAAGAAAAATGTTTATTTCACTATAATATATATGTTGTTCAATGGGGCAATTTATGTACATCGGCCATGGAGTTGGCCAACATAATGTGCAATTACATGTGTAAGAATGACAATCGTACGATGAATGATTTTCAGTGTACAATGCCAAATGCGAGATAAACATGTTGTCAGTAAACTACTCCATATGGCAGTACTGAACTATTAAACAATTTTTACTATTCCCCGGGAAATAAAAGTGCACCGGAAATCTTCTTTCTGGATACGAAAGTGGGCATTGTTTTGAAGCACTAGCTCTTGTAGTAGGATGTGGATACATGTATAAGGTTGAAGAATCCATAAAAACTGCTTAATACTGCGCACAGCCCGTGTCCCTCGGCATATGGGCAAACGATAAGGTCCAAATCTCGGCAGACCTTATCGCATAAATCGCAGTAACTATTTTTCGTCTCGCTTTTGTGTTTCCAGAAAATGAGCATTGCAAAGGCATAGAAAAAGATCATGTAGAGAACTAAGCAGAGAAGGGCGCTTCCATGTAATACGTTGCCATTTCCCCAGAAGATTGGTCATTTTCAACGCGACATTGATTTCTGCCTCTAAACTCTTCACATATTATGGCGCACATTTGAAACAGAAAATCGGGAGTGCATGGCTACAATAGAAACCTATAACTAAAGATCGTCACGCAATGTATATCAAGTTATTGATCAACGCCGGAGATGTCACTGATCGCTCGAGGGTGTCGATATAGCACCGCGTAAAATGTGAAAAGGCCATTGCGAAGTAAAAAATGAAACACTTCCTACATTCAGCAAATGGCGTTCAGTGCGTTACAAATCCATCTAGTGATAAAATCGAGTTCAAATTTAGCCGAAACAAGTGAAAATTCTATGAAACAATTTTACTCCAACGACAAACTGAAAGCACAGCTCCTCGTTAAGGTTTCAATTATTGAAAATATAATTTCATTCTGATGTTGGGATCCATCATGACCAGACTGCTTAGTCTGACATAGCTCGCATAATGATCCCCCCTGCCAAATGGTACTATGTACTGACTGTAGGGTAAAGAATTGAATTGAGGAGCTAGACATTTGCCTTCCAGAGAAAGCAAGTTTAGCGCACGAGTGAACATCTCGTGTACATTTCAAACTTAGAATAACCAGATATATACTGTATATGCACTGTATATAAAAACATCCGATGTGAATCACTTATCTTCGTACAACTGTTGCAACAGAACATTATTTCGTGTGTTGTCTCGCAAAATTTCTTTTTGGCCTGTACCCCTGAAACCATTTGTTTAGGTCGGTATGTCGGATCGATGCACGTTTAAATTGAAACCGTAAGAAAAACAAGTCAAAGGATATTAGGCATGCACTCGTGTATCGTCCATGGCACTGGATACAAAACAAACAACTCGTACGGCATAACGAGGAAACGCAAATTCCCCACTTTTAGTTTATTTACAATGTCTAAGGAGTCCACTTAAAAGAAATCCCATAATCAATACTCCTTACAAATTGTGAGAAACCAGCAGATTATAGAAAAGCCCGCCAAGATATTCTGTAGGGGAAACAACTTGCAGCAGTTAAGCTGAGCCTTTTGATAGTTTTACTCAAAATCCGATATCCTATTTTCCAGCAGATTCAAGTTGAAGCACCATTATCATCACAGACAAACCCTTTGCCCTTCGGTGCCATTAGTGCAGCGAGCCCAAGTTGCCCAAATCCTTGATCTCTCGAGGTTATAACGAATTTTAAATTGATGACTAGTATTTGTGTTCCGAACATTATTATACATCTGGACCTCAACTCCATTGGCTTTTGCAAACATTTATTTTATATATACATGGAGCATACCAATTAATGTTATACCAAACTGATAACTGAAACAGTACATTACACGCTCTCTCTGTATTAAAGCTGCAAAAGTAAACTATATACATGTATAGGATACAAGTTATCCAAACAACAATTAATGTTAATAATCCAGTATATGACATATCAAACCATAGCCATTTATTTACAGGGTACGTTTGAAAAAATCTTCAACTACTCTTGAAGTGTTCACTATGCAGAGAATCCAAGTGGGAACATGTAGGTCCTCACAATATGGTGCGTGCTCATTCATGATTAACAGAAACGGACATACAAATACAGTACACTGTATATCAGAAAGCGTAGTGGGAATACGTCAGGTGTTTCATTATTTAAGTTCAGTGACAGCGTGATTGAGTGTATACACGTTGCCATGCCAAAGGGCAAGCACCCTGGCTCTTGAGGGAGGCAGGTCACAGTTTCATGAACTGGTCTTTCACCCAAAACACTTGCGCAAGCTTTACTTCTCAAAATGCTGTCAAGAAGAATATTCTTAGGGTTAACAAATGTTTCTAATGCGCCTTCCTATGAACGAGGCATGGTCAAAGTTTGAAAATTCCGTTCAGAATAGATGAGTAAGCACGAGCGCATGCAAGTTGATGGTCAATGACATGTCCAAATTTATCGAATGCTTCGAACTAATATACACGCAGATTTAAAAATAAACTTTTCCGCATTCAATGCCTCGATCAGTTTAGACGGGTTTAATGTACTTATCCAGGCAACATGCATAGTAGATCCAACAATGGAAGGGTCATCTCAAAGAGCCCGGCATATTCATGCAGCCAATGAAAATCACTGATGATATCTAAAATCCATGGAAACCATATTTTGGAAGTGATGAAATTGATAGTAGATCTGCCTCGCCTTTTATTTCTAGACTAGTTCATAAAAAAAATCATAAACAAATACCTTTCATGGAATTGAAAACACACGGTTATCAGTTCTGATTGAACTTTCAAATGAACATTCTACATTTTTCATTTAAAAATAATTCCCCTTAATCATAGGCAAACAGTACTAGCTTCAGTGCACTACTTTTTTTGAACCAAAGCATTTCTGAGGAAATTTACAATCTCCCGAAATTCCGAATTACCGTCCAAGGTGATTTTACTTTGGCAACACTGCCGAAAACTTGTACCGTCACAAGTACTGTTATGAAAGAATTCTGCCAACGTGCGTAATAATGGATCAGCAATTGAAACTATTGCAAGGTGTACATATTTTTCAATAATTTTTTATTAGCAAGTAAATAACCAACTTGTTTAGCACAGATGACATGCGTGCTAAACATGTGTGTTAATATTACCATTTAAACATGTTTTAAAGGTAATTGTTGAAATCAACTTGGAATGGACGACTTGCATTAATTCGAACACGCTCGTCGATTACTTTAAGTAATGATAGGTTTTGTTTCAGATAATCATGAGATGCAAATTTTGCGTATTTTACTCGCTTCAGGGAGATACCATTAAGCAAATTAATTTCCACCTACTATATGTTGCACATGTGATCACAAAAGATTTAAAACGGCGTATACACAACATGCATCACGATGCTTTCAGTGGAAATTACCGTTAATCACCATGATCATGCAGTAATTAGCTTGTCAGCAAATGTAGCTAATGATTAGCAAATTGAGTTCAAGGAAAATAACAAAGAACAGGTACATGTGTATTAAGAACACCTATTATTTAAGAACTATTTAAATTTTACGGTTTAAAGTAGAGGAATAATTTGGATTATATAGTTTGTCATCGTAATTGTATATTTTTAAACATGTGCTAATTGACTAAGAAAGTGCAATGGTGGCGCAGGTTGTGATGTCCAGCCCTATATGTTCCGAGGATCCGTTTTCTAAGTCATTTATATAAAAACGGACTATTTTCTTCCGGAATTACCAGTTTCAAATGCATTAAAATGCGTTGAAAATTAAACATTCTTGTTTTATTAAATTTGCCCATGTTATTTTATAAATTTTACCACCGGACGGGACAAGGGTCGACCAATTTTTTTTTTTTACTTTTGAAATTCGCTCGAAATGTGAACTGTACTGAAAATCATGACTTAAGTCAAAATTAAAGATAATTGAGTATTTTCACTAATACCTTTCTATATTCACTTATTCATGTAATGAAAATGCCGGATGCAAAACTAATTCTATAAGAAGATTTCATTTGCATTTTTAGATTTTCCAAGATTTAATCACCGAGATGAAATTTATATGTATGGTACAAAAATCGTATTGCGCATGCCTGAAAATATATATATATATATATGTTGCCCGAAAATCGTAATGAGAAATACTGTACAGGTTCACTGGCTAGGGAAAAACTAATTTGTACTGTCATAATTATGAAGCCGTAATCCTGTCTAACTTAATTAATGAACTTCCATATCACGAAAAAGCATAACATAAATGATATGCCAGTCAAATTGAAATTTTTTACAAGAATAGTCTATTAGATATGCATCAAAAGTAATTACTTTCTCCATTATTATTAAAACTTTAATAACGGGATTCCAGCGCATATAAAAACTATCGCAGTGCGAGTGAGCTAGCTGTTAACTTCTCAATGCATTCTGACATAAAATGCTCCTTGCACTTTTTGTCATCAGCAAGACTGCAATTGCTACATTAATACGTAAAGAGCTATAGAGGTACACGTAGTACATTTCCACTATAGACTATAGAGTGCATACTGAAGAACACTTTACATGGATTTGCTAACGTACATGTACATGAAGCATTAAAATTCTTCAATTTGTGTTTTTTTTTTTCGAAAAATACAGCCTAAAAAATAAAGCCATGGAAATTGATTCATTGTTTAACGACCTAAAAAAAGCTGAATATAGCGGGGCGGATGGGACATCATTTATTTTTAAAATATTGTTAAACCAAGTTTTGAAATTTTAATGGGCGGACGTAATTTTTTTTTTTTTTTTTTTTTTTTTGCATTTATTGAGTGCTTCCAGTTACATTTTGCTCCGAGTTGCGAACTAAAATTACATGTTCTATTTTTTAAGAACTCAATTCCTCATACAGGGGAATATTTTTCAAGTTTTTTGTTCGATTAAGAATGGAGAACTTCCCCAAGTGGGTTGGAAATTGGTTGTTGTTAGGGGAATTTTTAGAAACTCAGACATAAAAATATTATAAAGAGGAATTTTTAGTCGACTGTACAAACTGTATACGCAAGGAACGTGATAATAGGGGTACTCAGGCAGAAGCTTAACGAATTATGAAATCACTCGTGCAATACGAATGAACGATGTATTAGTTTTTTCTAAAAACACCGATAACCTCGAGTGATTTTCTAACTAATTTGAGTGTAGATTTTTCACACGTGACTTCATGGATGCCAAAATACGATTCGTGAATCCTCTGTATGAGTATCCCCTAATGTCGATAGCATTATCTTTCAGATTTTTCGTTGATAATCCTTACATTTCAATACAGTAAGTACCTCATGTCAGATTGCGTTTCTCACTCTTAAGCTTCCCGTGCAATTTGCTATGCTTTCTACGCATGCGCGGGACATTTTTTAATTTATTTTTTCCTGTCGGGTGGTCGGGACATTAAACAATAAAACAATTTCCAATGACTTAAAAAGCAGGGGTTCGCTATATTTATTTTTGGTCCATTGCTGATAACGAACGTTAATTGATAACAAATTTGGAATTCGGTCCCTAAAAAGTTGCATTCACACACCTCTAGATGTGTCCCATAGTTAACATTCTGGACTAAATTTACCGGACAAGTATGAGTTAGTACAATATGGAGTTAGTTTGATTTAGTAATTTACTTGCATATTTAAAAAATGCATTGCTTTCGTTTAATTGACCCTTGAATTTCAACCCATTGGTCACGCGATCGGAATAAATGAAATTGACCATTACGGTAATGGGATGTGCCCCAAAGGATCAAACGCATGACCTTCCATGTATTTTGCACGAAAAATGCAAAACTTAAAACTGGGTTAAATTTATCCAATGGATGGCGTCACTGAAAACTGAATACACTTTCAGTTTTAGTGCGCATACATGTACGCAAAAGACAAGTGGCAAAAAATAAAAGCCTTAAAAATGGGCAAAATTCGGACAATGGGTGGGAGGACATTGAGACTTTTAAATTAAGAAATTTACTTACCGACCCCTGGCGCCACACAGCGAGCTAACAAGTGCTAATGCGTCTTCAATTAGCACTTGTTAGCCCGCTGGGTGGCGCCAGTGGTCGGTAAGTAAATTTCTTAATTTAAAAGTCTCAATGTGCTCCCACCCAATGAATGGTGCCACTGAAAACTGAAAAGGACTATTACTGGTTTACCATAGTCTCGGAGGCGACAAGGGCCGACGGGACATAAAAAGCTGTTCCCTACGCTCAGCTGGAGCCTTACATATCCCTTCCGGTTTGACATCCACGCAAAATGTCACCTGCCATTGACATTCAATAACTTGATAAGTATTCGAGGCTAGGTAGGGTAATACAATAAGGGTACTCGAACAAAACCTTTGCCAAGCGCAATTCGGCAATCGAGAAGTCACGTGTGTAAAAGGAATTAATTAAATGGCTCGTATTAGGATGAAAACACGTGATGCACTGTTTACAATTCTGTCAATGCAAACCATTTTAATAGTAACTCGTCAACTCACCTTTTCAACGACGCCTAGTAATTTATGGATGTTCTTGCGATATCGCGCTCGTTAATTAGAAACGAAAATCACTCACTACTTCAAATTAAACAGAAAATTACAGTTACGTCTGTTCTAAAGTAATCCAAAAACATGAATTGAACGCAGCAATCCACCGCCGTAAATGTTCTTTGAATGCCACGTGAAAGCCACGCACATGCAGTCCAAAGTTGGGGCAAATCGAACAAGAGATGATTTTGACAGCTGGAAAAATCACTGGTCAGCCCACATGGCGCAGGACTAAAACGAAGGTGCCGGAACACGTGGAAGGAACCACGAACATATCAACATTAAAAACTTTTACCGATTAATTTAAGGGTAATAAAAACGATGAACGAAGAGTTGACAAGTTCCTTCTCAGTTCAAAGGAAATCGAACGATGGAGCTGGCGTCAAAATAGCCTCGCACTGCGTTCACACCGTTGTGAAAATCTCACTTTCGAGAAGGGGGGAAAGGCAGGTAGCCGAATTACGTAACCCGATAACGAGCCGCATCAACATCTATCGAGCGATCTGTACACGTTCATTAATACTGTCATGACCTCCTGCATGAGAGTGACATTAAGAATGATCGTGCAGAACCGGGGAGTGGTTCTGCACGGTTTGGTAATTAGGGGCGTGGTTGTGGATACCGCCGTTAATAATGACTATACAGACTGTCACAGCGCTCATCATTAATTCCGTCATTAGTATTGACTATGTAAGTTCTCCCATCATTAATCTGGTCAGCAGTATGTAGGTTTTCTCTCATTATCTAAATTTCGCGCCCACGCATTCTTTACTCGTATTTCCAATTTGCGCCACTACGTGTACGCGCATGCGCAGAATGATTTCGATACGTCGTCATTACTGTACATAGATACGCGTTTCTAAGAAAACAAATAGGTATTTCAAATGATGGTGTAAGGTTGAAATGTAATGAAAGCGAATGATGCAAAATTTATGGAGGTAATGTACGTCACTATAGTCGATGGCACTATTAATGAACGTGTACAGTTGTCTTCAGTGTAAACACTAATCAACCGTTAAAAGAAAAAAGAACTTACGAGCATTAAAAAAGTGTTTTTGACACACACAGCTGGACACACAAGAACATCAAAGGTGTCGACATGGGGTGACCATAACGTGTTAACTGCATGTATGTATTCTGCGTGTCGATTTGAAACACGTGACTTTATCCCAAATCTATATCTATAAAAGGCAAAACGCCTCCATCTTGGTACGACTGGCATTGTGCGTAAAAGGGCCGTTCAAAAGGTATGCTTTCCTCTAGCGCGTAGGGGGGACGGGCATTACGAAGTCCCCTTTTCGGATCGCCCCTTTCAACCGCACACTCCTTGGGGAATTCCCAGGCCATCAATCGTTCTCATTCACCCTGGGGCCATAAAACTGTCACTTGGTAACACCGAACGCCTATGCACCCCGGGCAAAGCCGGGTTTTTCCGCTAGTAAATTCATAAAGTTTGTCCATGTACATTTATTGCAATGATTATTTTCAAATGTACAGTATTTAAAAATACATCGTATAAGTTTTAGAATGTTTTAACTATAATATAAAATTTAATTAACACTTACAAATATGACCTGCAAGCATGTAGATGTACATATATGAAGCGTTCTTAAAATTTTCACATACTGTATGTTACATTTTGTTTCATAGCACCAAGACGAAATATGCTACAAAAATTGAATTGGTGAGAACCGGTGAAAATTCCAATGGCCTTAATAATTACAATTTTTATTTTATACAATGCTGTCATATTAAAAATATCGTACAATTGTAGAAATAAGTAGATAAAACAGTTTAGAAAGGCGCATACATGCGTCTTTTTCATATATTTGAAAAGTTCAAATATATATAAGTTTTAGAAGAATTAGAGAAGACTTCTTAAATTTCTTATATGTACATGTATGTGTATATTATTTGGGGTCTCATAAAATGTTGGGTCTTATAAATTCTGAGTAGGTTTAGATTTTATAAATACAATGGTCGTTTAAAATCTAACCTAAGTAAATGAATTCTAGGGTGAAAAAGTTTAAGAAAGCCTCCTACAGTAAAGGATCGTACTGGTATTGATAAAAAATACATGCATAGCTTATACGTGTAAATACAGTATAATTCAGTATTTACATTCGAGTGCCTATGATGGCCAAGCCTACTCAGATTGAAGTGAAAATCCAACTGCAGTCAGTGCACATTGGAAATCGATAACCTTATCATCCTACTTCCGGATGTATATGTATGTTTACAGTGAATTTTTACCAGTTGAGATCCGCTTCTGCGAATATAACTATCGATCACAAACAGCCTAAGTATAAGTATGAACGCACTAGCACATAGCACGCTTTGGTCACATTCACAACGACACTTCCTGGCAGGTTGATTTAAAGCCTGCCTGATATTGGAAAAAACAAACTTTCGAATAGCCTCTGTTTTCAAGACATCTCAGCACTTGTGCATTCATTCGGTCATTGGTGACGCGAGTCAAGTTAGTCAACTGCATGTTCAGCAACTCTATACCCTACGCAGTGACAGTGCATGTTCGAAGGGATAGCAAAAATTGACACCCTGTCTTAACATCAAATAAGACTGGGCCTATTTGATATACCGAGTGGTTGCGAGTGCATTGTTAAATTATGATTCATTCAGTGGTTTGCAAATCTGAAGTCGAGAGCCATGAGTCAAGCTACTTCAATGCCCCTTCAACATATCAGTTCTCCATTCGTATGCATTTTTTCCCTCCTCTATTGAATCCTGCGGTTGCTTTCCGTCCCTGTGCATTTTTCCCAAAAAAACGTGCTTTCCAGCTGGCTAAAAAATTTGATCAGTCAAACGAGAATACGATATTACGCAGGAAAAGGAGGAACTGAACCAAGGAGAGAGAAATATTGAATTCATACAATATTTCGCAAATAACTCGGAGGGGGAAAAATTGCCTCAAACTTTATTAGAATTAATAGTGTTAGAGGTAAGAAGCATGAGCAGGAAATTCAAATTACGTGTTGGGAAAGCTAGCTGAATCGGTTGCAACCAATCCATTTCTATCCAGTCTAAAACTCTCCCTCTTAATACTTCAGAAGGGCGAAAACTGATTGAAATGTCAGTAAATTTGCATAGCTGGTTGAATTTTTGAGTAGTTGGTTAGATTTTGAAATCATTGAATTGCGATGTAATCTTTCTAACTTTAAATTTTTTAATGTTTAGTAATCAATTTTAGTTACTAATGTTCATTTTTTTCCTGAACTTTTAAATTACCTTGAATAACACTGAATGAAAAGCAAGAATAATTCACTTTTATCTGACACAGATTGGTGTTTGTCGCAGAAATGACAGAGCATGAATCTGCAATTTTAAAAAGCGCAATATGAAAGATTTTACCCTTTTAAAAAGCGTAATATGAAAGCTATTAAGCATTTTTAAATGAGATACAATAGCTAACAGAAAAATAGCCAAACTAACTGAACGAATAACTAAAATTGTCATAAAGATCTATTGTTTACCTTCTAAGAAAGCTTAAACAAGAATCTGCACGAAAATTGAAGATGCCACTTTAACATGTTCATGGAAATGGTACATGTATTTTTTCTTCCTTACCATGCACGTGTCATTGTCATTGAATTGGATATTTTAAAAAAAGCGCAACATGAATGGTGTCAAAACCAATTAAATAATATTCAACAACTAACATCACGATGCAGAATTGTGTTAAATTGGGAATTTTATGTTCTTCATTGTCGAATAAAATGAGTAAAAATGTCTTTATTGGAAAGTAGCCCGAATTCTTGACATGGATGTAACACTTCATATTGTTACTCAATTGTCATGAATGTTACATGAATTCGTAACGGCGCCTGCCAGTCGCCACATCGTCACTTTAAAAAATCGACATTCCGATTAGGCAGAGTTATCTTCCAGAAATTGCCTCCCAGCCATGGCATGTTCCTTACAAGAAAGGATAAGTACAGAAATTGTATTCGAGCGTTGCAATATCGATCACGCAATCTCTGAAGAGTTAAATATGCACTGACATGTCAATCCAATAGCAAAACTATGAATCACTTTCTGGACACCAGGATTCCCAAGTAGAAATCATTTCTGTCATGCAAAATCAAAAAGGGCATATCACAAGACGGAAATTCTCAGGTTGGAATGGTATACAATGTTCTCGGAGAACATGAACTTCGAAATAATCACAAAAAAAAGATGCTAAAATTATTGCCATGGAGAAGAATGTAACCAGGCTAAAGGCAAATTTCATTAAATGGAAAAGAAAACACGAATCAAAAAAACGAAAGAATATATACAATGTTCCAAACCCACGATTCAGAGTTCTCATTTGGACCATTCTTTAAAGGAAAATGATTAAATTAAATTCATCATCGAAAAGATGATTCATTTCCAAACATGACAGGCAGTTGATGCCAATAACGTAATTAAATCTCGCGTGCCGCCATACGCGCAGGCCGATGGAGGAAGGAATTCCATTTAGGAAGCTTCCCAATTTTTGAACAAATTATTCATCAAAATTTCTTACGAAAATATATGCATAATCAGCAGAAGTATTCGCCATATACGCGACGATGTAGAACGGCAAGATTGATACGAGTTTTTAATTTCATTGTCACGCGTCAAACTCAAAATAGAACATCGTACGCGTTTTTCTACTGCTCATTTTGAAAGTGTCACATTTCTATTGTGTATTGCATTTTAATGCAAATGCGACATGAACCCAGTATGACACTCACTTGCTTAATTGCCACCGAGGCTGACATTACACAAGGGAGATTCACAAAACGTCCGCGGCAACAATTTTTGCGTATAAACAATCGTCGAGATCGATGCAAATCGATAAAATAATATAAAGAAGCAAAATAATTTCTAAACTAATACAAGAAAAAATTACATTTATTTTCGGTATTAACTACCGAATAATTTGGGTTGATGGATTACACCCCCCTACCACATGGTATTCATTTACTGATGGTAGGGTACTGAGTTGAATTGTCTGTAATTCTCAAAGTGTGTTTATCAGGTCAAGATATTCTGTGAAATAAAAAAACTTAGGGAAAATATAAGGAAAAGCCATGAAAACATTGCATTGCCTCAATATCTATATGTATAAAGAAGAGCTGTATGTGGATGGCTGGATGGATGGAGGGATGGTCTTAATTGTTCCACAACAACTTTTGATCCACTCACCCGATTCTTTCGAAATTTTCCAGCAATACTTTTCAACACCCGAGAATTAAACTAGGCGGTTAGTGATCCCGAAAATATTACCCTTACCCATGCTCGCACATTTAATCCCATTTTCCCTCCCAAAATGGCCGCCTAATAAGCTGAACCATGTACGTTTCGAGTAAGCTGAACTGTGTACCTTTCATGAAAAAGCACCACCCATAATGCACTGCTTTATTGAACCCGTGTACGTTTCGTGACTCATCTCCATTTCGTTTTCTGGAACGCTTCGAAATGAATTAGACAGCACAAGGTAAAGTACAGCCCGGGCAAAGCCGGGTTCCGCGTAAAAATCTTGCACATGCGCATTAGCATCTCATCATGAGCGCAGGACACGTTTTTACGGTACATAGGCTGCATACAATCGAAGTTACGATAAATGATATTGATGTTCGATTAAATTACACCGTGTTACTGCACTTCACCAACAGCTGACATACACAGAGATTGAAAATCTATTTGCAGTAATTATTTTTGCGCTGTATTTTCGGTTAAATATTACGTTTATCATATAATATAAATTCCATATTCCGTATAAACGCGCACTTACTTTTTTGTCAATGGCTCCCAGAAAGGATTTGAAATCAGCAATACAAAAAGAATAGAAGTAGGCCTAGTCAAAAACGCGCGCTCTCTAGCATTCAAATCGTGCATGGCTAAACTTTTGACCAACAGTGATCGGCGTGGTACTCTGTGTCTTACAAATACGTGGTTTCGTGGATACATGTACGTCGTCAAGTAAAATATCACGTTTGGTGCCGAATTTATTAGTCTTGCACATTTGGATTGGGGATTCTAAAAATAAACAGTAGGCTAGTATTAAATACCAAGCATTTTGATTCTTGTATTTTGTGGGCGGCTGTACTTTTACGTGAAGAATTTGCTTTTGATTGCATCTAATAAAAAGTGTCTTTTTATTTTTTTTAAAAATCGATTCTTTTCACACATTTCAAATAAGCTGCAGCATCGGCGCAGAAAATATTTTTATTAGAACCTATTATTTATTCATTCGAATCACGTGTGCCTTCGGCATTCACAGAATGCTGAGAAAAAAACAAAAAAAAATCAAATTGAATCCGGGAATCGTCTTCATCGAGCAATACTCGAAGCCTACAACTCTGAAGAGAAATGAGCATGTGATTATTAAACTATCAGTAATTGTCCCTCGTGAAAACTTAAAGAAGTCAAATCCAGTTTAGTTTTTGCACCATGGAACACGACTTCCAAGAAGTCACTTTATCATCAATGGACCTAAGGCAGAATTGCTAGAAGTCTGATAGATGCAATAATGAGTACGGGGACGTATGGTTCTCAAAAACTATGACACCATTAATTTAAAAAAAAAACATCCAGTAAACAGCAGTCCTTTGCATGGCCAATATATTAAAGAAATGCATCTATAGGGCAAGCTTTTCAAAAAATCATTACAAAGAAGAAAATGGTTTATCCATACAGCGGATGACAAATGGAGCAGCAAGCAATAAATTTCTTATCTCTTATAATCATAAAGGAATAAGACCGTACAAGCATGCATGAAACATTATATTAATATGAACGTATTATCTATAAAATAAAAACTGAACATAATGAATTTGATATATTATGCATAGCATCAATGAGATGAGATGCTCCACGCTAAAAAAAACACGCAATCAAGTCATAGCTTGCTAGATAATTTGTTCAGAAAAGCTACGTCAGCTCACACATGTCATTCCTCTATCATCGCAAAAGAACTTGTTAATTGGCTGATAGTTTTTTTTTTCATTATTGAGAAGTTATTTTTATCCATAAGCAACTAATATGCCATTACCAGACATCGAGTGCTCAATAATTTATTTGCTAAGGTTAAAAAAAAAGTAAACGTTAGCAGTAATCCATCATGCAATTAAATTGGCTCTCGGGCATCAATTTCTGAACGTTAATTCACTTACTGTATATGCAAATATTCCCTAATTACTCAGACTTTTATATACCCACATTTAGATATGAAAAAAGATAATTACCAGCAATGTCACACAAATATTGATAAAACACGTGAACGACAAAACCTTTGTAAGTATTCAACAAAGATTGTCAAACTATATGCATGTACAATATATTTCAGCATGCAGCATTTTCAATAGCACACCCTAAATTCCAATTGTGAGAGCCATTAGGTTCAAAACAGAATAAAATCAAAGATTATCATATAGGGTAAAAAAACAATTTACAATTTTATATTTCCAAAAAAAAAATGTAGTTATGAACTTCAAGTCGTGATCAAATTCATAATGTATGTCATATACAGTATAGTGACTTCAGGCTTATGAATGACAGGTAGGTGCAGAATTGTAATACTGCAGGTAAAAGATAACATATGAAACGAGTCTTACACATTTCATAGACAGACATCTTAATTGTAATTCAAACCGTTTCTACAAGGCTATGGGTTTGAAATTTTAAGAATCAGTATTTATATCAACATTCCTATTTGATATTGAAATCATCATGAATGCAAGGATGAAAATGCATGATGAAGGACATACTGTAGTTGCGATTGCTAGTTTTATCATAACAATGACACTTTATTCTTTATCGTTACTTTTTATCGATTCACACTTTCCTCATTTTTACGCTGCATAACTGATTTGCAACTGAAATAGATTATGTCCGCAAAATAAGCATTTTAGAAAGCTGTTTTCCATCTTGCTTGGAATTTGTGCAAGAAGGTCTCATGCTTTTCGTGTCATTTCATCATGTTTTACCGCAGCTTCTTGCATGAATAATTTAAATCAAGATTGCTTGAAGCCTAAGGCGTGAAAGATTCGCCTTAAATCAACTGTTGTGAAGAATGAGTTGAAAGAACCCCCAGAAAAGCAAATAGACAAGCGTAACCTACTGCTTTTAAGAGAAAGATTTTCCTATAACGCATAAATGTCCCAATAACCGCTTAATATGCAAACGTACATCATTCCACAAGTGAGCCAAATTACTCTAATTAGGTGTAGTTATTGAAAAGACTTATTCATAGACATTATTGTTGATAGGATCGATACTATCAACAAAAATCACTTCACTAATCGGATTATTGTTTCTAATCCTTCGATATCATCCTTGTTATTAATAACGAAACATGGCAGATTTCGTGAGCATTCTGAATAAAATCTTTATTATTATAATCAAAATTATTCAAAGTCATGGACACAAATTTTTATTGAAAACATATTGTAAACATTTCATATCCAGTCGATGACCATGCAGTGACTGATGTGAACAGATACTGCTACTCCATTTCAACTCAAAGGAAGTTCAGAAATGATTTTCGACCAATCATAAACGCCTTTCTTGACACGTTCAATACATCAGTCTCCGTGATCCCCCTTATCACTTAGCTTAACCCATTTTTATTTTATACGAAGCGCTTCTTTCTACATGAATCACTTACAACAATCATAGATCAATACATCACGGATGCATTGCAGTTTGCTGGCGCTAAATTACCCACCATAAATCACCGTCGAAATGAATCAACTGTCATGCGTAACTATATATAATTCCCCCTAAACTGGCTCACATACTCATTAATAATGAGCCATTCAAATATAAATGAAAGTTTTATTATAATGTAATAAAAATCAGTCACGTATAAACGACATTATGGAATTTAACATCCATGATCTTCCAATGGATCTTAACAATTTTTTTTATATTTTAATCGAGATTAATTTTAGCGAACTAAACAAACTTACAGAAATATTCATTATACCATTACATGAGTCGATTAGACAGACATGATTTGGCTGACCTGAACAGTAATTAACACCATAACATGCGTAGCTGTCAAAAAATTAAGCACATGTTAAGGATTGTTGTCAAGCACTTGTAGTCTATAGCCTTTAAAAGTATGTTGGGCATTTAGAAAGGCCAATGCACACAATTTCCAACTATAATTCTTTTCGAGACAATGTTCATAGGACAGAAGCTTAAACTCGTACGTGCACCAAAAATACTTTCTGACACATTGGATTCTAATAAAGAATTGTTTTTGCGTGTAAAAGCCATTTCCGTTGCACGAGGATTTGAGAAAATATACCAAGTGTAGAACAAAAGTGCAGTATAAAGAGCTTCTTTATCCAGGGATTCTAAGTCAATACCTACTTCCTGAGCTATATATTTTTATTACGATTTTGTCGATTATCGAAAACCACTCTCCAGAACGCTGTAGTAGATATAGGAAATAATGATATCCCCGTGATGCTAGATAAACAAGGATGCGACCATGGATGCCAGACAAACACCCTTTTATAACGCTTTAGAAGTCAAGCTCAAGAAATCCCCCTGGGCGCCACACTAAATCTACCAGGATGCATACAGCATGACTGACATCAATAATCTTCTATAATATTTTTTATGTATTTTGAGTGTCAAAAGCAATACATTACATGTATACTGTATATTTTTATCACGAAGATACTCAAGTACTGTGTACAGTACATTTAACCTACAGAAATGTCTTTAGCCAAGACGGTCATCCTAGATTAATGAAAAATACTTGTACAGTATTGTGCTATTT